>VZRN01005535.1:365426-375841 GCA_013397935.1 Dasyornis broadbenti
AAACAAGGAGAGGAAGCGGCGAGGCCGCCGGCGCTTGGAAATCCCCCCGCCTCTCCGCCGGGCCGGGCCGGCCGCGCAGGCGGCGGGGGCAGGGCTGCGGCGCCGAGCGCGGAAGCGCTGCGCCCGTCACCGCCGCGTTGGGGCACGGCACAGCACGGCACGACACAGCACGGCACGGCACAGCACGGCACAGAGCTGGGCCACGGCACAGCGCGGGGCTCCGCCACCGCCCCCCCCCCACGCGGCACCGGCTCCCGCTGCTCANCCCCACGCGGCACCGGCTCCCGCTGATCACCGGCCACCCGCAACACGCGCAGGTCCCGCAGGGCTGCACCGACAGCTGGAGCCAGCCCCGCGGAGCCAGAAGCGAGGGAGCACTGTTCTGGGACGCTTAAGTCCAGGGCTCAAAGCAGGTTTTCCCGGAGACCAGAGAGGAATCCCTGCTGCTCGGCTCCACCAGCACCGACTGAATCGCTCCCTGCGTCTCTAAGTCCCTCTGCTGCGGTGGGAGTCGCGGTTTCGGTCTGGTACACGCGCATGCCGGGGCTGTCGTTGCCTTTGGAAAAGTACAGTGTCATAGTTCCACAACGAGGACAATTAGAGATCAGGTCCTTTGAAAACAGCGAGGCTCAAGCAGCTGGGTTACTTCCAGAGAGAGCTCTTGGATTTCAACAGATTTTACAAACTGCAGTTAGTTATGGAGTCTATGTAGAGACCAAAGCTTTCTACAGGATTTTGATACACCCGATTCAAACTACAGTAAATAAAATTGACTGAAAAGTTGCAACACGCCATTCCTAGCCTTAGCCATAAAGGAAAAGGGCACTTGGCGGCTGGAAGAGATATGAAATGTAGTCATTTCAAAAGGCTGTACATGGAGACAGACAGGTGTATGCATCTCTCTCACAAGCACACGTATCTATACATATGCTCTGTGCTCGTACATATATTCAGGTAGGCAAGCGGTGCAGCTCAGTGTGCGGCTACATGATGCACGGCCGGCAGCGGTGGGAGGAGTGCCGGGACATGGCGGGTGTGCAGGGAGTGGCGCAGGGGAGTGGTTAAGGAGCTGTGTGCTCTCCAGTTGGACAGCAAAGGGAAAGGGAGGTGTTCTCCAGGTGCTCTATGCTCTGAGGCAGCGCCCCTGGACGATGTCGTCTATCGAGGACACCGAGCTACCAATGAGATAGGGAGTCCACCCTTGTGCGTGATGAGACCTCCTGTTTTGAGAAGGCTTTCCTTGTACTGAGACCATAATCACAAAGTAATTTAGGTTGGCAGGGACCCATGGATGTCAGGAATCTACCACTTCCCAAAAACCACTGCAGCCTAGAAGGTGGCAGTGGTCCGCATGTGCACCAGTGAAGTAAAAAATCAAACATCTCCTTCTAAACTTCTCTAGAAACATTTCCAGCAGTATGGAGAGGTCCACACTGAGGTGGAGGGATACGAGTTCCCAGAGCAGCTGCACAAGAGAAGCAAGGAAGGTCATACTTGCATGGCTGATACTCCTAGATATTTCCAGAAGAGAAGGAACCAGAGGGACTGATATCCATGAAGCCACAATGCAATGAGAATGAGGAACATGGGACACCTGGCTTTGAATTGGCGTGTTGACTGAATAGGTGTGCATGGAAAGGAGATAATCAGCACGACATGGTAGTGACAGGCCACTGCTTATATAGGAGGGTGAAACTAGGCTTCGGCTGTAGGGAAAGGGGCTATGAACTCTGTGCCGAAAGAAGCAGCAAAATCAGCGAACTCCAGCAGCTAAAGCCAAATGTTTATAGCCGTAAGCTCTAACTCAGATAACAGTAGGGTATGAATGCCCTATGGCCAGGTTACTATGGCCAGGTTTGATTAGAGAGCAGTAAACTGATTGAAAGCGAGACATTTCTAACCAACTTATTCCCACTCAGCAATAAGATCTTACAGTTGGTTCAGCACTCAGAAACTGTCACAAAGCTGATGAAACACGACAAGATGTAACTCGAGGAATGGAATGGGGAGGGCTGCAACATGCCTCCTGACGATGGCTCTGGTTCATGTGTAACAGAAATGGCAAAGATCCAGAAAAACCAACGAACATAAAGAAAAATATGGAGCCACCCTGATGTTAGAGTGATTCAAGGATCTAAGTGACCAAGATTATATAGGATGGAGAAGTGATGAACAACAGAAAACAGTCAGACCAGAGAGAATACACAATCATGAGTAGAGAGGAGTAGGGGTGGATTATTTGCTTTCTTTTCTAATACAAGAACTAGAGAGCATCGAGTAAAACTAGCAGGTGGCTAATATAATCAAACAGAAGGAGGTGGATCTTCATGCAGCAGGTAATTAAACAGTAAGACATCCTGCTTTGAGGTGCCAATAGTTCTCAGGGGATCCCCAAAAAAGCACCTGTACAAGTTCACAGAAGACAAAAACCCCATGAGATCTATTAAATGTAAAGACACTAACTCTGTCTCAAGCAGCCCCCAAAGCTACAAATTTCTAGGGGCTAGAAGCTCTTTGGTATCCTTGAAAAAGGCCTGACTGGAAATGCTTGCAAATGGTTCAGGGCAGGAATGCTACTCTACCACCTCCCTCCGAGCAAAGAGTAGAGCGACTGGGGCTGGCTTTTGCAATACTCAGAGGCTGTTAGTGTTTCTAGTACATGCTTTTAATTTGCTTGCAGAATAAGCCAGCTGTAATAAGTACTGTAGTTTATGTATCAGTACATATTGTACACAAAAAATACTTACCATCCTTTCAATAATTTAATGTCACACTCAGAGGACACTATTCACAAAGTGCCGCTGCCATGAATTACATTAATTGGTTTCGGTCAAACAAAACGGTTGGCTTCCTTGAGAAACACTAGCCAAGCCATTGGGCAGAATTTGCAGCTTGCTCTTGCCATTTCTTCCTGCCACCTTCACCTGATCTCAGTGTAGCACATTCAAGGATCTTGATGCATTCTGTGCATTAACAGAGGCCTTTCCCTCCACGTCTCCTAGCATCACAAAATCAGAAGTTACACCAGAAGTTAAGTCTTCTGTTTTGCTTCCCTTTTTTAATGCTGAAAGGTATTGGGAATGAGCAGCTTTTGTTTTCTAAGCTTAACTTTCAGCAGTGATTCACTCCCTCCAAAAGATGCTTTCACCTCTTGTGACTTTGCTGTTTCAGTAAGACCTGGCAGTTTTAAAATCAGAAAATTTAAGCCAGAGTCATCACATATACCACAGCTTTTCCTCTGCAGAACTGCCAAATTTTGCAACGTACTCTTTTAATCACCTTCCTTAGGGATCTAGCTACTGAAATCAGTTGTTTCCATTATCATCCTGCCTTTCCTCCAAAAATGAGTCACTTTTCTGGCCTGGAGTTCATTTCTGTGAGAAAAGACCTTCAAACTGGGAATCCCTTAAGTTCCAGAAGGTAAATAAATATGCCAGCCATCTTTTTTTTTTAAGTTTAATGATATTTTTGAAAAGTTTAATAGCATTTATGACAGCTTCCCCTTTTGCTGCTTTTGTTGTGAGTTTTACCCTGTCTTTACGTGGAGCTGACTGTCATTTTGGTTCTTAAAATCACTGTCACAGGCATTGGGACTATTCATATGTTGAGTTGGAGTAGCTGAATTTTCTCATGGAGCTGGGACCCAAGTTTACCTGCTCACCCACAGCTGATCTGTTTATTTTTCTGGGGCATTTAAGTAGGAAAGCTAGTTTACATTATAGGCCAGTATCAAGAAAATAAAGCAATTGCAGAAGTCTTATAATTCTTACTTTACAAATAGTATTACCCACATCTTCCCAAGTGCCTACACCTATTTTTAAACATGATGCATGGTTAAATTTATTTTCAGTTTTAATTTGTTCTATGAAAAACATTCTAATGCTGATGTAATCTTTAGCATTGATATTTTTAGATATTAGATAGTCATGACACATTTCTTATAAAAAAAGTAAAAACCAGACAAACAAAAACCCCATGAGATTTTTAGAGCTAAGAAATTTTTTTGCATATTACTGTAACACAAATAATCACCCAAAGTATAATGGAAACGTGTTGGCTAACCCTTTAAGAAGTTCTAATTAATTCGTCCTCTGAAATCTGTTTCATTTGTTGGAGGGGTTTTTGTTCACTTTTTTTTTTTTTTGTTTCATTGACTTTGTGTGTATACTGTTGTAAATAAAAGGACTGTCTGGGCTTTGGTGTTTCTGCAAACACCAAAGCCCAAAGTGTTCTAGAAGTATTTATGCTGATGTTAAAATTCATAGAAACCAGAGTTTGTTGCTAGAGCCCTGGAGATATAGCTGAGTCTCTTCTTCCTTACCCAACTCTGGGGGAAAAAATTAACTCACTTAAGTCCAAATTGAGCAGATATGCCCTTAAATAAAGGGGCATGAGCAATTCCTCTCGAGTTCAGAGAGCACTTTCATGCATCTGAAGTTAGTATGCACGCAAGAGTGTGAATGGAGAGAGCCTCTCGCCTCCCCTTCTTTGCTTTCACTTTGTCCAGGTTCCTTAACTCAAACTTTTTGTGGTCTTTCCCTCTTTTTTCTCTCACTCTGATGGCTGCAGGGTGGTGTGTAGCTTGCTGAGGCTGCTCCTATGGGATGCGGGACCCTGGCCGTTCCTGACAGGGTGCAGCTGTGTCATCTCCCGGGACAGAAGCCCGGACTGAGGGCCTCCTGGCCAGCTGCAGCAGGGACCCATGCACAGCAGGAGGACTGTATGCCAGCAGCACCACCCCAGTGCTATTCATGCAGCACAAAGAGGGAATTTCCTGAATGTGTTTCAGAGCAAATCCATCCGTGGGACGTGCAGCCCATCTTTGGTTTTGGTTGGGCTACACGAGCAGGGACACATACCCATGAGAGGCTTAACGGCGTGTCTAAATTAGTGAGTACTTCTCCACTCTCATATTCCAGCAGTGCTGTTCTTCTGATTGCTAAGAAATGAGATGGTGGGAGTGTTACTTTGTTTTTATTGGTAATAATTAAAGCAATAATTACAGAAAACTGTTCCAGGATGGAAACATCTATTTGCTCAGACCAGATCTCTAAACAGTAGCTTCTCTAGACTGCAAAATAAAACTTTCCCATTGCAATTCAAAGCCTCTTATTCTTTCAGGAAAGCCAAGTGCCTTCATAAAGGTGTTGCTTTATCAAGTCCATAGCAAATTTGGTCAAAGAGCCAAGGGATAAAATAATAACCTGTGACAGACATTTATTCTACCAAGAAATTGTTACACCTTCCCCATCGTATTAGTCTGGCTGCAGTCAGGTGCTGCAGGAGGACAGGTAGGTGGGAAGAGCCTATCTCCTGAGCCAAAACCAAATATTTGACAGAGAAGAACACTGTTGAGGACTATAGTGCCTGTTCACGTTACTTGTTACTGCTTTTATTCGGCTGCAGTACTTCAGCCCATCACTCTGCCAGCTCAGCTGCTGTACACAATTCATTTTATTTAGTAGAAGAGAAGAAAGGGAACAAGGAATTTGCTTAACAGCATTGTGAGACAGTTTTAGTTACATCTCTTGGCCCTGGCAGCAAAAGTTAGGGAGGAAAGAAGTTCTTTAAAAACATGTACAGCATCTGGACATTTCAGGGCTGGAGTGGAGTTTGGCAGAGAAAGCCTGGATGGGAGCCAGGCTGCTTCAGCAGATCATACCTGAAAGTGATCCTGCTCAGCCCTGCTTTAATAGAGTGTTTCGCTGAAGTGGAAGCTTTTATGGCAATTTTCCCAGTGAAACTGAGGTAGAGTATAAAGATAAGTGATATGTTGCCTATTGGCTTGACAAAGCAGAACAAATATGTTGCTTCAGGATAATAATCAGATATTAAGAGCTTTGCTTCATATCATGTGTAAACACATGCTTTGATTTATTAATTTAAAACTTATTTATTGTTTAAAACAGCTCAATTATCTTTGTTGAGGGAAAAGACACTTTTCTCTTTCCATCTTCCTGTTTGTAGTGCATTTTCACATAAAAAGAAGCCTTTTCAGGGATATTCGTTGCAGAAATGTTCACCAGGCACATTCCCCCATCAATCACTCTCCAAAGCAGATGGCACTCTTCCTTAAATCCTGCCATGGTCCCATGGCTTTGTGGGGAGAAAGATCCCATCCCATGATAGGGGTGTTTTCCTCTCCTGCAAAAGTGGAGGACAGAAGGACAGAGGGAGACAACCAACACATAGGACGTTCCTCAGACTGCCCTGGGCATCCCCTGACAGATGTGCCCACATGGACAAACCAGCATCCCACCTCCCATCCCCACTTCTCATGGTCCATGCCAGTGCACCCCTTTGCTGGGCAATGGGGGTTGTCAGGGACCGTTGCTCATCTCAGGAGGAGAGGCAGGAGATGTTGGGACGTGGCCGCCTCACTGACCTCTCAATGGTGAAGGAGGCAGAGGGGTGCCTATATGGGGAGTCCTCCTCTGGAGGTTTCCTGCTGACAAAACAGGCAATTTTCTGTGTGCCCCCCAAGTTGTCTCACCCTGCAGCAGCCTCCAATGCGACATGTTTGGGAGGCTATTTAAATGTGGCTCTAGCCTTTCCTCCTTGGTGCACTCTCCGGCTCATAGTGCAATACCACCCAAAAAGAGGAAACAAAAAGAGGGACCCCATTATAAACAGTTAATTTAAGGCTTTTCTATCTGAAGTTGAAATGGTCACTACAAGTTACAAATCCATTTCCAACTCACCACCCTCTTTAAAGCCTTGGCTCTGTCACCTTTCCTAATCAGTGTTTAATTATTAACAGAAGAGTAATTTTTGGATAACAAGTCCTGTCTGCTGACTGCCTTCATGTATGTGGCCTGGCAACACTGATCTCCAGAGTGCTTCTCCATAACCTTTGCACACCCAACTGACTGTCCTCCCAAAGCAAGAGCAGATGCAACATCTGGATGCACTGGACTAGCTGAAGCTGAGCTCCTCCAGTGCACCTTCAGTGCTAGCCTGTCGAGTCCAGCAAGTTAATTTTCTGAAAGGCAGCAGCTGGCCCTGCTGAGCTGTTTCTGGAGCGCAGCTCGTCCATGACTCATCTCTTCTGCAGCCCATCTTGCTGCACTTCTTTTTTGACAAGTCATTTCTGCCACTCTGGCCGTTGCCCTGCTCTCAGATTTGCTAAGCCCGCATAACAGGCTTTCAGAAGCGAGTGGATAATCAGTGGTGGGGTCTGAACAAGAAACCTTTCATGGCATAGTAAAAGCTGACATCAATTTTAAGTCATCTGTTCCCAGAATCTGCAGTTGCTACTGTGATCTTAATAGGGTTACTGGGGTGTTATGTGGCATATTTTTGAGGAGTTCTCCAGAGGACTGCAGTAATCCAGCTGGAAAGGTGCTGAGTTGGTATCTGAATGCAAGGGATTTCAAAGGCCTAGAAAGGGTTGCTTTATCACTTTAAAAGAAACAGGTTGTGGGAGGGGAGGGAGGAGGAAAGCTCTTGGCTATTAATAGAGAACATGAGTAGGAGCTTTATTTTGAATGACTTCTTTAATTAGTGGCATGCATTGCAGAAGCAAGCTCGTGATGCACTCTACCTGCTGACTTCCCAAGCGCAGATCAGAGAAAGGCAGACAGATAAAACACCATTGCTGTGCAGGGGAGTTTTAAATAGGCTGAGCTAAAATGCCCAAATAAAAAAAAAAAAAACAAAAAACCAGGAGATCAATCAGCTTTGATCTTCAGAGGGACTGTCTCTTAATGTAGGCTAGTGGAGTCAGCGCCAGCTCAAACTCAGGAAGTTACCTTCCCAGTTTTACCTGCCCACTGTGAGGTTTCTTCATTACTCTTATTTCTCTCACACTTTGTCTTTTATGTCCATGTGGACGATAAGTTCCCAGAGATAAGAGCTGTCTCTTCTTACTCAGTGTTACAGAGTCTGGTACAAACGTGTCTCTCAGGAGCCCAGCGCTTGTACAGTGCTGCAAGAAATAATATTGCTTTGTATGGTGGTTCTCCAGTAGCACAATTAATTTGTGCTTGTGTTTTTAGTATTTCAAATAAATCAACAACAATCAGAAGCAACTATTTAGGCAATTTAAAGCTAGGAGAAGGCTTGCTGCCTTAGCTCTGTAAGTCATGGCATTACACCTGGACCCAGGAACCGAACCGGACTGCAGTAGTACATTACAATAGTGGGACTATTTTGAAAAGCTCAACTCAGGTGCTTGTGGTTACTATTTGCACCTTGCTTTCAGTAATTACATGTGGGGTGGCAAATCCTCCTTCTAATGAAAGGAGTACTCCACAGGTATGCATGTTATGATGCTTATAAGCAGTAACCAACCCTGCAGGAAAGTTTTACTATGCAGATACCAAAAGCAGAGGCAAGAGTAAACAGCTACCAGGCTGAGGCAGAGTTCCTTCTTTCACAGTAAAGTAGTTCTATGGGAATGCTGACTCACCTGCTCTCTGTATAATAGAGGTGGAGAAAAAGCAATTATGTGTAATTTCACTGCATTTCTTTTCCTCCTGCACTGCCATTTCACTTGTGGAGTGGATCTGGCTGAAGAGTCAAGAGTTCTCTGTGTGGGAAAGCCTTATAAAATTATACCTTGGGCTAGATATGTAGAAGTCTGATAAGCAGGCGTTAATAGTTCCCAGTTAGCTTCAAAGAAAGGGTAGTATTTCATTGCTTGGCAAGCCATAACTTAATGCACATAAACCTGCTGTAAATAGTTTGTGGAATAGTTGCAGAGAACATTTACACAAAAGCTGTT
Source organism: Dasyornis broadbenti (assembly GCA_013397935.1). Taxonomy (NCBI): domain Eukaryota; kingdom Metazoa; phylum Chordata; class Aves; order Passeriformes; family Dasyornithidae; genus Dasyornis; species Dasyornis broadbenti. The sequence goes on from VZRN01005535.1 coordinate 374,152, forward strand.
AGCAGATCTGCTGGTAGTGTTTGCACAGGCTTCCCCACTTTTTTCTGACTGAGCTATGTATTTAAGGTTTTCACCACATTCTTTCCCCTCTCTTCCCAGCCTGGGGAATCTTGTTTCTTAAGAACATTTCAGCTCACCTGCAAGTACTTGTTTGTCCACTGCTGCTAGTCTATGACCAGTTGTCCAAAGCTGTGTGATTTTTAGCACCTGGCCCTCTCAGCAGCAGCATCCCACTTCACCAATCAAGACGCTGCAGCCTGTCCAGTAACTGACTTCTCCCCCTTGGCCAGAGCCAAATACCACTGCATGAAACAGTTCCATGTGCAAAAGGGAGCAGGCATGGAAGATAGCTCTGAGAAGAGCTTAGCTACATGGCATATCGTCACATCTGATTACTCATGCTGAGTACCTCTTGCTTTCCTGTCCCTTGCTTTCCTGTCCCTTGACCTGACAGCACAGCTAAACTGTAATACCAGCCAAAACTGATCAAGATACACTTTTGATTTTTCTCCTTAAGTCACAGGGTCTGGATTCGTAAAATCAATAGAATGGCTTGGGTTGGAAGGGACCTTAAAGAGCATCTAGTTCCAAAATCCTTGCCATGGATTGCTCAGAGCCCTATCCAATGTAGCCTTGAACACTTCCAGGGATGGGGCATCCACAATTTCTCTGGACAACCTGTTCCAGTGCCTCACCACCCTCACTGTAAAGAATTTCTTCACACCATCTAATCTAAACCTACTCTTTCAGTTTGAAGCCATTCCCTCTTGCCCTGTCACTACACGTAAAAAGTTTCTCTCTTTCTGCGCTTCAGGTACTGGAAAGCCTCAGTTAGGCTACTCCAAAGCCTTCTCTTCTCAAGGCTGAACAACCCCAATTCTCTCAGCTTTTCCTTTTAGGAGAAATGCTCCATCCCTCTGTTTGTCCTGGTGGTCCTCCTATGGATTCACTTCAACAGGTCCCTGTCCTTCCAGTGCTGAGGACCCCAGAGCTGGACTCAATAATCCAGGTGAGGTCTCACCAGAGTGGAATTGAGGGACAGAGTCATGGCCCCTGACCTGCTGGCCATGCTGCTTTTGATGCAGTAGTTGTGGTAGTCCTGATGAGCTGAAGACATGAGAAAGGTAAAAAAAGACAGGTTGCTCAAAATGCCCCTTTGTGCCTCTTTATTAGAGGTTCTGGTGAAAACGGTGAGCTCTCTCTACAGGCCTGGTGCTGTGAGGTTGCTTTTCAGATCCTCATCTCCCACTTTGTACCAGAACTTTGATGCTGTTGCTTGCACACGAAGGCTGGTTATTTTGTTAACTTGAAGGAAATGCCTAAAGGACAAATCCCACAGGGCTTGGAGGTCTCATTGAGTGTTCATTTTCACAGGACTCCTGTCCACCTGCCTTTGATATTCCATGTTCGTGGGAAACTGGGAATAGTGGATATACAGCCCTCAGCCCACCCAACCCAACATGGCTGTCTTGATTTTACCAGGACAAAGTCAGCTAATCCCTGCTGGAAGTTAAACTTCTGGAAAAGAGCAGGGCTTGGTTCACTGCCAAGTACCATGGCATTCTATGGCGGCAGGCAGGAACGGCTGCAGGTAAGGCCTCTCCTCACTGCCCAACACCGTGTCAGTGAGGCTGGCAGGGCTGCCTGTGCCTTAAAACATCTTTTCTCCCATCCCCGCCCCCCCCCCCCC
>VZRN01005535.1:375884-466921 GCA_013397935.1 Dasyornis broadbenti
CGCCCCACTCCACACCCCCCGTCCCCCCCGCCAGACCCTGCTCAGGATCTCACTTTATGTCATTAGATCTGAGTTTCAGTTTTCCCATTTCCCAACTAAAATCCACACGAGACCTCAGCGAGTTGAGCTGCAGTCTGGCTGTGGCTGTGCTACTGTCTCCCATATACACCTCTGAGACGTGGAGCAAAAGCAGCCTGGAAATGGGAACCTGAAATGCTGTTTACTTACGCTGCAATCAGTGTTTGGAATGTTTTGCAATATTTTTCATGATGGCAAAACAAATGATCCTCTGTTTTAGAAAGGAGGTAAATGGTGAACTCCACTACAGATACCTTATCTCTTGCAGTTATGGAGAGATTAGGATACAGCTGAAAGAAAGAAGCCTGAGGTAGAGGAAGCTTGCCTCTGTATTTTTACACTTTTCAGCTCTTAGGGTGACAGAGGGTCATGGCATTTTGCTCCAATCTTTTGCAGGGCCCTTGCACATAAATATCTCATTGCTCAGTGCCACATCTACACGTATGTCCATGCTGGAATCCCATTTCCCAGTTTAAGTGTGATACCACTACATTTTTTTCCCCTTGCTATCATGATTCAGCTGCAAGTGTGATTACAAAGGGATATGGCTTAGAGCTTAAGCCCAGAGTAGGGCCAATGAGTGAACTGGCTCCCAGTGAATCTCCCCAGAGCTTCATATTTGTAATCTAAATGTAAGATAGCAGCAAGTTTAGTGGGGTTACAATCAGTCCTGTGAAATGTAGATTGTTTTTAAATCACCTCCATCATTAAAATGAAGGAATCCTAGAAAGTCATGATGCCTTTGCACTGCTTTCTCTCTGCTCAGCTGCACATCAGTTTCAACACCCTGTTCATCTCTGGGGTGCTGTAGACCCCCATGATGATCAGTGCAAGAACAAATCACCCACAGCAGCTGTCACTCCCCTTCTCCCCAGTGAAAAAACCTACACAGAAGTCATTTGCCACAGCCACAGGCACCCAAAAAGCCCTGAGGAGAGCTCACCCCTTCCTATGTGTGGCATGAAAGGAACATAAACAGGAAGCGTAAAGCCACAGGAAATTCGACAACTGAAGTTTCTCTGTTCAAAGGGGTTTGGGTTTTTTTCTAGTTCTATTGCTATGACTTAAGTCAGTAAAGAGTGTTTGCTTTCTCACTCTGCTCAGATCTTGGGTAAGAAACATTTCCAAGGTGTTCTCCCTTTAGGTTATGGATTGCTTTATGTTCTGCCTCCCACAATGTTATAACCTGATAACACCAAGCTCTAAAAATTCATGCTAAGGGATGTTGAAATCCAGCCATAGATTGGAGACACAGCTTCAGCCAGAACACGGGAAGACTGTAACAGTGGGAATATTGTATTGATTTAAATGGGCTTGTAGAGTTTGGCACCTGTGAATGGTGTTGCTGTCACTTGTGCATGCACTCAGGTGTCAGTAACAAGACAGCCTTCAGTTACAGTACATGCTTCAGTCACTAGGAGAAGGCTGATAACTACTGTTTTATTTTGAAGTAAGGGGGAAAAAGTAATGTGCTTTGTAGCATCTCTCAGAGCACTCTTTAATCCTTCACAACACTTCTTTTTCTGCTTCTCTCAGCAAAATTCTCCCATCTGTGAATTTCATAGATTAACAGCGTTTCTTCCAAATACTCCAACTTTCAGCAGTGAATGAGGGACACTCTATGCATATCTCTTTCTTTTGTCCTGACTAACCTCTCCTTAGGGATTTCTTCATCCACAGACACAAACCCCATTCCATCCCCTGTGCTGCTGATCAATTATCTTGTCAAACTGAAAACCAGGTTGTACTTAGAGGCAGGACAGACAGGATCTGAAGCTTCCAGATCAGTCTGTCCTGAATCTCTCTCTCTCTCTCTCCCTCTGTCGGTCTGCCTGCACTGTCTGCTGGCAAGGAAGCAGCATGGGGAGACCTCAGCACCTCTCAAACGTGGAAGCAGCCTGCGATGCACACCAGCAGAGCTCACCTTACCTACACACTTGCCTGCAAAGGATCCGTGGCCCGGCGTTTCCAGGGCATCCTCACAGCTACAATTCTTGCTCAAGAGCTCCACCCCTTGGCCGCCGCCAATGCTTTGCTGGGCCTCCCGCAGGTGGTTTTCCCATGGACAGCTTCCTGGAGGTGGCTGAACTGGTGATTTTCCCAGCCCACCACTAGTCATCGCTCTATTCCTCTTGCATCTCTCTGCTGCTTCACTGTTCTCTTCCAAATACAGTTTTCTCACATAACCTACTTGTCTGTTTTCAAGATTTTTTCTTGGACCCCATGCCCACCGAAGCCATCTGTATCCCACTGCCCAGCAAGCGCTCCTCCTCTTTCTTCCCGGCTGCCACCCCCATTTGGATGATGCTCTAGAGCAGAATCCTGCACAGCTCCTGGCATCTCTCCAAGTACTCCTTAAATTTCTCCTATAGTAACGTTAGAAAAGCCCACAGCAGGTCCTTTTCTACACTGCCCGGCATAATTTCCTTGCCTTCTTTTCCGCCTCGCTGGTCCTGCCTGCTGTTTCCTTTGCTTGCAAAATCACAGAATCACAGAATCATTTAGGTTGGAGCAGACTTTTAAGATCATCAAGTCCAATGCATGACTGATCACCATCTTTTCAACTAGACCACAGCACTAAATGCCATGTCCAATCTTTTCTTGAACACCTCCAGGCATGATGACTCCAAAGTCTTTGAGGCTGTGAAGTTTGGGCCTTTCCTGGAACCTTTCCTGTAGCTTTCCTTAGCTCTCTGAGGCAGCACAGGTCTGGGAGCAGCTGCTGCTCAAACTTATGCCTGATAGAATCAGCTGTTCCTGGGGATATTTTGTGCCCATCTCACAGTGCTGTTGCAACTCTCAGCTAGAGCAGGTGCCTCAGCCTGCTGGGTCACCCACAGCTTGCACTTCTCCCTCCCTACCTCCTTTTATCTCTCCTTCTGCCGCACTCCATCAAATGTTGCCACCTGAACACAAACGATCATGGATGGTTTACGTGGAGGTTTTTACTTCTGATATTTAGGGCAGTCTGTTGCTCTAGGGTTTTGCTGATTTTGTCTTTTTTATTGCAAGTCATTGCTGTGTTTTACCTCAAAGGTAATCCTAGCCGATGCCTGGACTGGGATCCCTCACAGTGACTGTCCTCCCTCTTTCTTAATTTTCTCTGCTCCCTGGCCTGTTCCCCCTTGTCCCCTCACCCTAGTTTTGTAAGCCAGGCTGCTTCCTCTTTCCCCCTTTCCCTGGAACCATTTTTTGGCTATTTTTTTAGCACTTCCCTTTTTCAGACTTGCTGTGCAGCCATAGATGAGGGAGGTACAGCATCTTGAGCACACACTGGAGTAACCCTCTGCTTCCAACTGCCTGCCGCAGCACATTTTAATCTCATCAACAACTGCACAAACTATTTATAATCAGCTCTCTGATTACATTCCTAAGGTCAACATCCAAGTTAAAAGACGCACCATAGCTGATACACTACAGCAAATCCTCTCTCTCAGGGGTTTCTAGAGCTGCTGGTCAGTAGTTCAAGGGTGCAGTCAGAGGTGCCACCTTCTGATCTCCTGCTCAGGTCTCCCACCTCACTGCTGCCCTTCTTGCTTCCCCTGCTCTCCCTGCTGTCTTCCACAGGGGTGCCTTTGGGAAAAGCTGGTCAAAACGCACATGTTGACATGGCCCAGCAGGTCAAGCCTGCATTCCATATTCCCCAGCTCACCCAGCCTGTGTGTTGACCCTGAGCAGATACAGCCCTTGCAGCACCCAGCTGGTGACCAGAGACACAGATGGCATTGCTTGCCCTGCTGCTGTCCCTCCCTGCTGCTCAGGCTGTTGTTCTGCCACCATCACAGACACAGGTCACTTTGGGCAGCTAAGCCACCTGTTGTTTTTGAAATGATACCAGTACAGCCCAAACCCCCATTCTTCTCTAGTGCCTTATTTAGAAAACTGAGTGCCACTCTTTGGGCTTCCCTACAGAAACCTGGAGTCCTGTGGGCCACCGGGCCCTGTGCAGCACTGGCCCTTAGAGGTGGTCTACAAGGAAGCCCGACTAGAGCAGAGTGCTAACCAAGGAGGCTTATACATCACATGCAGGCATAAAATATGGGAACTAGTGAAAGGGGTGGAAGAATGTGGTTTTCATTTTGCCTTTGGATGTGGGTTGGTCACCCTGGAGGAGGGAAGGCTCTGGGATGACCTTTTATGAAGGTCAATGAAGCCATTTAATACCTGAGGGGTTCTAAAATGTAGGAGAGGGACTTTTTACAAGGGCATGTAGTGATAGGACAAGGGGAAGTGGATTTACACTGAAAGAGGGTAGGTTTAGTTTAGATAATAGGAAGAAATTCGCTACTGCCTGGAGAAGTTGTGGATGTGCTATCCCTGGAAATGTTCAAGGTCAGGTTGAATGGGACTTTGAGCAATGTAGCCTGGTGGAAGGTATCCATGCCCATTGCAGGGGGTGTTGAAACAAGATGGTATCTAAGGTGCCTGCTAACCCACAACATTCTGTGGGTCTGTGCTTTCACTCAGCAGCATTTCAACAGGCAGAAGCTACCAAACATAAGGTAGAGCTCCTGTCATGCTGCTTGAGGCTCGGTAAAGCTGGGTACTTCTTCTGATGCTTCTTCCATCTTCCACAGATAACAGGAGACAATTTTATCATAATAGTGCATGCATTCTTACATAGACCCCATCCTGGGAAAGAAAAGGTTAACCAAGAATTATGGACTCTTGGCATTAAATGTCAAGCCTGAAGAGCAGAGAGATCACAGCCCATTTGGGGTTATTTATTGACTTCCTGAGGTCTTAGAAACAGGCAGGCTGAATGAAGAAAGCTTCACCAGCAGTCTGGTCAATGGCACCAGATGTCAGGTGGAGAAGCCACAGTCCTTCAAGGGCATGTCCAGGCTCAGGACCTCCTGCAGCAGCATCATCCCCACCGCCTAAAGGTCATCTCTCACCCAGAAAGCTCATAGCCTCAGCTGAGGCAAGGTGGCAGAGCTGAGCACAGGGAGACAGCAGGGAATGAGGAGGCAAAGAGGAGTGAAGAGGCTTGGCAGGAGAAGCACTCTATGAAGAGAAAGTTAGTCCTGCCTTCAACCAGCCTTTTTGCATTGCTTCAGGCAGGAGACGTATGGGCTGTGCATTTGAGGAAGTGGCTTTTAGCTGAATGGAATAAATGGGAACACAATGTTCTGTGTTCAGTATCAGAAGTAAACAGAAAGAGGAAATGCTTGTGTCTGTTAAGAAGGATCTTGCAAATTTAAATCACCCTGTTAGTGTTTACTACTAATTCCATTTTTATGCAGATGATTGTAAATTGCACAGTGATGATTGTTCTCTTTGTAAAGGTCTTGTGGTTAAATAAATAGAACCAACATTTTTTTAATGGTCATGGAGTAGTGTGGTAGGTACATCTTTGCATCAGATACTCTCAAACCACACAGATAATATTACTGCTGCTTTATGCATATGCTGGAAAACCTGTTACCTGGTCATCTTTCAGAGGTAGCAAGATGGTTTTGCATGGTACCTTTCTGTATACAATTTGAAGCCAGGAGGACCTATTGGATCATCATTGGTCTTCTGCACATCCCATCGTACGGAAATTCATTAGGTAAGTCCCTGTAAAGCTCACCATGTTCAACTAGACAGAAATATTCTGGTTTTTTTACTCAGCAGGCAGAGGCAGAGCATCACCACCAATCCTTTGGAACTGGGGGCTGCAGCAGTGAGCTATTGAACCCGATGCCAAATCTTGCTGCCAACACGAAGCAAAATCACTTTTTGGAAAATGACTACTGTGCCTCTTGTTTTCTTTTGAGGCACTTTAATTATGCAACTGTCTTCATGACAGACTATATTAATCTCTAGGAAGAACATTGTCTCACTTGTTAGGAAAAGCCAGGTCCTAATTTTTTGGTTTGTCATTATCCAGGAAAATCTGAACTTCAGAATTTGATTTTAAGACATAACATTAAAATTAGGAGTTTAAAAGGCTTTCTTCTGTTTCCACTGACTGTCATGATGCAGGCAAAGCAAGTTACTGCACCATCACCACAGGTATGGCAGAAACCTGTTTTGGTGGGTGCTGCAGATTTTTTTAATTAAACATTACAGAATTATCAGTGGTATGACAGGGATCTGCAGGGGGACATGCTCCATAGTTGGAAGTGTTCTCTGTGTAGGTCTAGGGCAGCAAAGACCACCCTTTTTGCCTCAAAATCAGCTGACTCTGGTTATTCTGATCTGCAATAAGACGGTGGCTTTCTTAAGAAGCAGCAATGTGATGTTCTTGCATACCTCGGGATGCACGTCCCAGGACGTAATAAACAAACGAGCTGACAGACAGCAAAAAACCACTGACAGTAGTGAAAGAGTAGCTTCATTCAGAAGGCTTTTGGTTTTAGTTTTGAATGAGTCATTAATGTGATTTTGGAGATTATTGTGCTATCTGCAGTGACACCCTGTGGCGATGAAGCAGTAGTTTACTTCTGATCCTGGTCCCTCACAAAGCCAGAGTTCTGCTGTGACTGTTCTGCTGTCTGCAATCAAGAGCAGGAGGGTAATATAAAGCTGAAAGGTAGCTTTTCCTGGTAATGAGTAACATCCCTTATAGAATATGAGGTGACGAGTCTTAATTTAGCCATTATTATTCACACTGTTAATATTTTTAATCCCTAGAAGTGATTTCATATGCATAGTGTCTGGCTTTAGCAAAAAATAAATAACTGGTATTATAGTTAAAAATATAAATTGCATGTGATTGTATAGTAATCCAGTGAATGTACAGTAATCCAGTTTAAAATTTAAGGAGAAACCATATAAACTTCCAAGAGCAATGCATCCTGTATAAAAAGAGACAGAGTACTTGTTAACAACTGTATCATTGTAGAAGCAAAGAACGGTTTGTGTTGGAAGGGACCTTTAAAGGTCATCTAGTCCAACCCTCCTGCAACAAGCAGGAATACCTTCCATCAGATCAGGTTGCTCAGATCCTGTCCAACCTTTGGTATTTCCAGGGATGGGGCATTTGCCACCTCTCTGGGCAACCTGTTCCTGTGTTTCATCATCCTCATCATAAAAGAACTTCTTCATCAAATATAGTTTGAATCTATCCTCTTTTAGTTTGAAATCATAATCCCTCGTCTTGTTGCAACAGGCCCTACTCAAAACTCTGGCCCCAGCCCCCTTTAGATACCGAAATGCTGCTATAAGGTCTCCATGGAGCCTTCTCTTCTCCAGACTGAGCAACACCAAATTTATATTTTGAGAAAGTCGCATTGGTTTTCTTCTGTTATGGAGCAGAGTACTAAAAGTGTGGATTCTGTTCTCAAGGAAAGACTGTTTCTGTGAGGCTTACCAGCATTAATGTCTGACTTGCCTTTTTTTCTTTCAACAAACTCATATTTGAAATATGTACCCTCAGAGGTGATTGTGGGAAGAGGGCAGGCAGACTGCATTCAACGTAAGGATTTGTTTAGTCAGAAGAGTATCTGACCTGCCATAAACCAAACAGCATGAGTTTCTTCCCCAGTTTCAGCCTGGGTCTTTTATTTTTCTTTCTCCTTCCACTGTTTAACATTAAATGTGTTTATTCAAAAAAAAAGAAATTGGTTTTATTGGTTTGGGTTTTGTTTGGTTAGTTTTTTTGGTTTTGGGTTTTCCTTAGTTTTAGAAAAAACAGTAAAAATTGTTAGGTGTCTTGTATGCCATCTTGTTTCAATTCATAATTGATCTTTGAAAAGTTTGTGGTTCTCTTGGCTTTTAAAGTCAGCAAAATACTAATGTCAGACTTTTAGAAAGCCTTCTGGACAGGATTTAACTGATGATCCAGGTAGTCACAGATCTCCAGGTGAAAACAGGTGCTAGCTTTCCAGCTCAGCATGGAAACTGCAGCCACATTTAGCATGAAGGTCTCCCTCGTGGAAGTGATGAACTGTTCCCACCAGGGCAGTATACTCACGTTCATGAAAGTGTTTTCACCCAGCCTTTCACCTGACTTGGTTTGGCAAGGAGGTCTGGTTAGCTCATGGATAACTGGGAAAATGTGATCCAGTCAAAAGGTTGAATTTGGGTATGAGGCAGTGGGATAAAAGACTGTAATAGAGTAAGTGTTTAGGAAAAATATGAGAAAAATAGGACAGAGACACAACATGAGTAAAAAGGATGTTATCACCTCTCCCTCTGCCTCCTCCAACAGGCTCTGTCTCTACAAGCAAATCCTACAGAATGGAACACCATCCCTCAGCTAGAAGTACCTAGATGCCTTCTTGGCACTACGAATGAATCTACTGAGTTGGAGTAAAATGCAGCTCTTGTCCTGAAAGGACTTAATGGGAATACCTCGTTTCCTAAGCCCTACCTCTGCTAAATGATTGGTATTTAGAGTAGAGAAATTTGGCAGAAAATAAACTTGCTTGCTTTCCAACTAGTCCTCAGAGATCAGAGGGGCTGGGCAGGGCTAGGTTTAACTTCTGATTATAACCAATTCAGCACTGTAAGTCTGGCTGCATTCAGTAAGATCCCAGATGCACGGTGTGGGTTGCACTCTAAGTCTGGTCTCATTCATGACCACAGGTTAACAAATAATGCAGTTCATTGGAGCACCAGGTTACAGATCCTTGTTAGATTGCCAGTGATAAATTCACTAGACCTACATAGTCTGAGAGTACAGCACTCTGTACAAGTGTTTCCAGGTATGCTCCAGTGCAGGCAGACATCTTACCAGAGATGTCCCTGCTTTAGGGAAGAAACAAGCCCATCAACCTGTCTGCATGGTAGTCACATTGTCATCCTCTGTCATGGAGGATCTCAAATACTTTTGGGAGAAGTGAAAATGAGACTGTAGTCAAGTATCCTGTTACTGTCATCATGAACAGTGGGATGGTGCAGCCACTTTTTTTTACATACTTTGGCCCAGTATGTAAAAGAGAGATATGGAGAGAGTTACAGAGAGAGAGACTACAAAGGCTGTGGGTCTTGCTCAGGGGTGAAACATACAGTATCACTCTCTCTTCCACCTGGCCAATTCCAGAGATTAGGAAAGGGTAATGATAACCCATCACCCAATCACCAGGCCATCATGCCCACTGTAATCCCTCCAGCACATATCTCATGGCATGGAAATCCCTTTACCACTTATGCCATGGTGTATCTCATGGCTGCAGGTCTCATTCCTCCAACTGGCTGCTCATTGTAGCTTAGCTTTGGGTTTGTTTTGCTCTATTTTAAAGACAATTGGAAAAGTTGTACAGTAATTTTCCTTTAAAGGAGCAAGACGAATCACAACCAGAACTTACTAAACCTAATGGAAGAGCAAACTCTGTAACAGTTGTTTTTCATAGCAAAATAACTAAGAACTCAAGGAACATCCCTATGTCCCATTATTTTGAAGCAGATTAAGAGAAGTCCTGTCAGTCATTTACAACATATAACCTTGCAAATGCCTGTTGTAATTCACAATCTACATGAAAAAGGAGCCTATTCAAATTTTCAACAGAAGCATGGGCAATAATCTACTTGAAACTGAAATTTCAATGAGTTCAAATAGACCAACCCTCTCTCACAGAACATTTCTACAAGAGACAAGATTACTCCTATCCAGCAGGTCAACAAGGAACTCATGTACAATGTTTAAAACTGCTTACTCTGCATCCCTTTAGAACATGCATTTCCCAGGTCTCAGTCATTACTCTACTCTTATGACCTGGCTATACAATGGCATACAATGCTTTCAAATGGCTTCTTTTCAACTTCAGGTGGTAAGGCAGATGGGGGAGAAAAAGGACAACAGTAATCTAAGGAAAAAAGGATATAATTCAAGTTAAAATTAATCTGCAAAACCTATCATATCCTAAACAAATAACACACATAGAATTGATACGATACAATCTAGGAAATAGTATTTAATTAAAAAAACAAGCACCAAATGCCTCTGGAAGTGAACATCAATCTGCCAGCATCGTTTTTGCTACACAATGTAAAAAGAGTTTGAAGTTTTGTTTTGCAAGCACCCTATAGTAATTCCATATTTTGTCTTCCACTGATCTTAAAAAGACTGCTACAAAATGAAACATCAGCAAAACTGTTTTGCAATTTTGTAAAAGTCTGTTTCACAAAATTCAGAGTAAAGAGACATAAATTTACTATTTGTTAACATATTTCAGCTAAAGTTTGTAATTAACTCAATGGGATTAGAGCTACAAAGTGAAATTTCTCCAGTACCACAAATCTAGGTTTTCACACAGATTACACATGGTATACACAGAGTAACCCACTCTGATTTAAGGCCAAAAAGAGGAATGCAGACTGTTCAGAATGGAAACTTCCTTTTGGACAGATTCTTATAGCCCCAAATATGCCCCAACAGCTCCACCCTTAGGTAGCTGCAGAAAAAGACATTTTGGAAGATGGTCCCTTGGGTACCCAGCATCAATGTCAGAATACAAAATTTATTTTGAAACAGCTACCATGTTGATATAATTGCTTTATGTAATAGTCCATATACAAAGTTATAAAATAATCAGTAATTATGAGGAAAAACTGACTGTATTCTAAACATGCTTCCTAATTGTATGCAAAAATATGAAATGGCTGTGTTCCACGGTTTATGCCCAAAAGTATAAAAACAGTTTAGGTTAACTTATAACCTAAACTTTAAGAACTTGACTTAAGAAGAAATGTATGATGACACTACTATCATATTTACCATCACTGACATTCTGAATCTTCTTTATAAGATATGAAGCCAAACTATTTACAAGAAGCTTCTTGTTTCTGCCCCTTCAGCAAAGTGAAATGTAATACCAAATAGCTCAGATAAATGATCAGATCTTTCTTTAGTCTCCCATTCCTAATTTTTTGCAATACTCAGAGCACTACTTTCAAATCTGCCTGTGTTTCAGCTACTCAGGTTTGCATTTCTAACACAGCCATACTATGTTTTACTTCTAACAACAGACATATATCTAACTTTGAGACAGTTCATTGTGCCACACACAGTAGTGAACAGTTATTCAGATTTAAAAGTGGTATTTTGTACTAATATTGCATATAAAATGCAGATAAAAACATGAACTGAAAAATTGTTTTAGGAAGGGAAATAAAAATCTTTGGTGAGCATAGACACAATACATGGAATCTGTTTCTTTGCATTAAAATCTTGTCGAGTTGAGCAGGACTCATACTCTGCCACTCTGCGATTTACACGAGTTAAAATCTGCATGAGTTCAAGTTTCCTTGCATGTTCCTTCAGCATTTTACACAGTGACTGAATAAACCAAGAGCCTTCAGCTGAATTCCTCCAGGAGTAATAGCCTGTGGAAGAGAGCAATATCAAAGTGGTCAGATGTATTGATACAGGACATGTCAGCAACCAGGGAACAATGCATTGTTTCCAACAGCAATCAATGTTTTAAAATAAAAACTCAAAACCACCAACCAACAACATTTAGATTTTATAATCTCCACAAATTCCAACTCAAAAAGTTTTTCTAATCCTATCATCTTTTATAATCTAAAAAAATCTTAAGTAGGAAGAAAATCAAAAGGCAGGAAAACTATCTTCTGCTGCAGCAATTTTAGTCATTAATCACTTACTACTGTTCATGGAGTACACAAATACAAAGGAGAGGAGACAGTGCAGATGGAAAATGGGTTTCAGCATCACTAGTTTCAGGAATATGTGTAGAATTAAAGAATGAACCTACTTCTGCTAAGTGGAAATGTAAAGGACATCTGAAGGGCTCTGCCCCTACCAATTCTGCTTAAGGATGCAATGCAAATACAGTTGACAGACAAATAATATGCTGGTGTTTATCAACCACTTCTGCATATCTGATTGTTTTGTTCTCTCAGAATAATACCTTTTCTTCTTGTTGTAAATTATCTGCAGAATTCCAATTAACTAAATTTCCAGCAGACAAACATTTGAGGGTTTGCTAGTGAGAAGGATATATTCAGGATTTGGTAGGGGTTTTGTAGGAACTGAGAATAGCCACTACCTCAAAAAGGAATCAAATCAAGGTTAAAAAAGCGATTGAGGGAAGAAAATATATATTTCCAAGGAAGAGTGTATTGGGTCTGGCTGAGCTGGAGCTCATTATCAAACAGCAGCCCTCACAGTGCTGTGCTTAGCTAGAAAGGTGTTGATAACACCCCAGTGCTTTGGCTACTGCTAAGCAGCGCTGTCTTCCCAACATTCCCCCCACCAAGGGGCTGGGAGTGGGCAAGACCCTGTAAGGGGAGACAACGAGGACAGCTGGCCCAAAGTGACTACAGTTGAAGTAGTTGAAGTTACCCACTGAATTCCAAATTGTAATTTATAGCATGAGTACAGGCTGACATGGATACAGTCTCTCACCTGGAGCTGTAGAATAGGCATAGAGGAAGTCTGCTTCTACAGGTATTTTCTGACACATTGTTTCTTCTGATCCACTGTCTGTCTCAATGCCGGAATCTAATTCTGTCCCTCTGCAAGCCTATTTGGTGGAAAGAAGAATGGAAAATAGTATTAAAAAAAAAAGGCAGTGATCATTAAAAAAAGATTGATGTTTTGTGCTCTAAAAATTATAATATGATTTAAAAACTGCAAAAATAACAAGAATTTACGTGTCACATTTCCATTAGACAGACTCAGCAGAAAAGTAGCAGCATTTATTTAAATCAACTACAATCAGTTTGGATAAGATAGATATTCATTCAAAAGTGCACTCAGAAACTCATTAAAATATTGCCCAAGATTTTACTTAATACATAGAATTAATGCAATGTCAGCTATTATAAATACTGCCTACTTAATAGGGAAAATTGTACCATGTTAGATCTGAAGAGAATCTTATTCTGAAAATACTTACATTCAAAACTATTTTAGAAAGGATTAACTTTTTTGCACTAATAATTAGTGGGAAACAGTATTTTTTCAACTATCTGACTGATTTGATGATCATTGTTCAGCTGTACATCACCTGAATGAAAAAGAGCTTGGGTTTTCCTGCTAAACTTCTGCACCTGTCACCTCTGAAAAGGCTTGTTAGTGCTTTCAGTTCAAGAGGCCCATCTGTACCATAGATCAACCCTTCATCACCATGGCTTAGCAACACACAAACAAAACTGCTTCGCTTGCTGTGGTCTTCTTCAGCAACTTGAAAGAAAAAAGAGAATTATCTTAACTTCCTGGATTCCCTAAACATTTTGAACATTTGATCCTTCCTATGGCACAGAAGTCTTTAAGAACTAATTCACATGTTTAGAAACCTCCAAACAGTTTTTGAGGTTTTTCCAAACAGAAGAAGCCTGCCTACTTTATTTCAGGAGGTTGGGCACAGGAAACCCCAAATTAAAGGCCAACCCTACCAATTGCAAGACACAGTGGCAGAGCTGGGCCAGGAATACTGTAAGGAGACAAAAAGGGTATTCCCACAGTGTCTCAAAGTCTGAATGACACACCTTATTCATGCAGTAATGGTCATGCTTGTGAACTGAGATCGGACTGATGGGAAGTCCTGAGTTCTGGGAAAGAATGGAGAGGCCCTACTTTCCAACTGGGGGTGCTTCAACTACTTGGATGACATGGGAACTGAATGCACCATGACAGTTGTTGCTGCTCCTGCAGGGACCTAGGTTCCAGCAGTACCCTTCTCCCTCAATTTTCACCTGTAGTGAGGTCTAGAAAGATTTTTAAATCCTCTTAATTTTTTACTTAGAGTTACTTAAGCTTGATATAAGGTATTTGTAGATCTATACCTTTTTCCTCTCCATCTTGTGGTACAAAAATAGCACAGAATTTGTATTCTCCAATGTCTTTTGTTGCCACATTGTGGGAAGTGTACTTGAGGACCAAGATGATTTTTTCAAACTTATGAAAAGATACAAACAAGATTTTAAAAAAAGGATCTGAAAGAAATTATGAGTGGTAACTCAAGAACATGCAAGAGTTTGTAGATTAAAAATGAAAACAGTCCCTAAAGCTGAATATTTAGTGCTTCCCAAAACACTGAATTTCTATTCCGGAAGAAATGAACTCTTTAGACTTTTGTCAAGCAATGCACACTCAGACATTTCTACAAATTGTGGACAAGCACTGCATTTAGAAGAGTCACATTTTCAGCTACTGTCAAAAGACCAGCTGCAGCAATACTAATAAATTACCCATGCCTAGAAACATTTTCTGGCATAAACATTAACTGGTAGTAAAGAACCTACATCTATGTTAGCAAATGTTTTCATTAAAAAAAAACAAAAACAAAAACAACAACCAAAAAAAAAACAAAACCAAAAAACCACAAAAAAAACACGAACAAAAATCAAACAAAGCCAAATACAAAACCCAAGACCAGGACGGCTGCAGGCTAACTGCTGCTGGGAATAATCACTGGAACACTTCGACTGTTTAAGTATGACCTGAAACAGTCTGGGAGAGCACTAGTGGGCATGAGTCACAGTCATGGCAGAGAACCTTCCAACAGTTAACTAGAATGGCCTGTGTTCCAGGGCTGCTGATACCTCCAGGCACCATTTAATGTAGGGGTCTAGATGTAGCCAAGTCCAAACAAAGCAGGTCTAACACAGCAATATAAAGCTCTCTCTTGAGAGAAGGGTGTTTTGTTTCCCAAGTCAAACAAAATATGAGTTGTTTATCTAAAAGAAAATTCAGTCCACACACCTGTAATTCTGGTCCCTCAATGAGAACTCCTCTTTGGGCCACACCACTAAGCATTTAGCACAGAACCCCTCTACCTGATCTAGCAGTTTTCTTTCCAACTCACAGAGCTTCAGTGATCCCAGGGTCAGAATATAAATCAGTCTGCATTTAAATTTCAGCCTTTTTTCCAGCCTTCTTTAGAAGATGAGAAAGGATACGGAGACAACAGTCATGGCATAAAAGATGGAGAGACAGCAAAGATGAATAAACATAGAAACTATGATGTACATGTCATCCTTAGCAATAAATCACCAGAAGGTATGAAAGACCATCTAAAAGAACCCAGAAAGAAGAGATGTGAGGGCTAGAGATATAGTTGTAAACAGTGGTTGACTTAATACACACACCAGACATATAATAACTTACCATTTTGCAATAGTTTATAAATATCCTCACATGAAAGATCATTGTTGATCTTTATTTTATATCCCAACTTCATAAAAACTTCTCTGACACTTACAGCATCCGCATCTGTACCTGAACGGGGTAGCATCCCTAGACATAAGAGGAATGCATTATTTTTCATATTATATAGATGGCATGGTCTGATTGAGCCAAATTCTTTTCTCACTTATACCTGTGTCAGTCTGAAATATTCCATTATTCTAGGTCCACTCTAACAGAGAAAACATTGCATTGTTATATGTGCACACCATCTCCCACCCACTGTACCCGTATTGTAGATTTACCTATATCTTATTTTTTATATCTACCTATTTATATAAGGACAAAAGAATAATTTCATTCGCAAAATAGAAATCATGACTAAAAGGTAAGACAGTCTGGTACTGCTGATCAATTTTCCTTCTCATTACTGCTATACTCTAACATGTTCCCTCTATGCTTATTTGGAAGAATGGACTGAAATAAATCACACCCATGACTTAATTTTAGAGTGCAATCAAAACTGGTCTGCATATTTAACTTTGAAGAATAGCACATGGCACTAATTTATCTAAATTAAAGAAAAAGTTAAAAACTTGAAAGTGGTACCAGTATGTCTGTGGAAGTTCTTATTGTTTATTATTATACATTCCCCCATCTCTGGATAATCCATTCTGTAACTGTAGTCTGGCAGAATTCCAGAGTCCATAGACTTGCTAGCAGGCAGGCTCTTTCTGTATAGAAACCAGGCAAAATTTAGGTGGTTTTTTTTTTCGATCTATTTTCAAAATAATGATAATAACAGGCTATTTTAGCAAACTCAATGAAACTGATATGGTTGCATTTGTAGTAATCTTCTGTGCAACTCGCAACAAGCTTAAAATTAAAAGAATCAAGGAAGAGCTGTGTTTAAAATTATAATGCGTTTGCACGGGAGAACATGAAAACTTAGTTTAAGCATGCCAATCACTGTATCAACAAGAACTCAGTTTTAACTATCATCTTTTGAAATCTATGTACCTGGAGAGAAGGTTAGCTCTGAGAAAGCAAATCTGTTCTGAGTTCTAAGCAAAAGTTACTACCACTGAATTTTCACTCAAAACCTAGTTTTGAGTTCACTCAAGTGAACACTCAAAACCTAGAAAGATGTGGCAGATATGTGCTCCTTTTCTGCTTAAGCAATAGCCACCAGCATGATGGCTACATCTGGATGAAGCCACCCTGTCTTCTACAGGCTCAGGTCAGCTCTAGAAGCACTGCACAGAAAGAGGTGAACACTTATCCTAAGGTGAGACACAGATGTCTCTTCTCAAGAAGAGCTAAGCACTTGATAATACTGTTAAGCTAAGCCTAACTGCACCTCAAATGTTTTGCTTTTTAGTTCCTTCTACATGCACATGGCCTGTTCCATCACATACTATGTATTTTCAAAGTCAGTACAACTCTAATAGTTATTTTTGATTATAACAATTTACCATAGTTGAAACTTTTCCATTTAGCATTATTTCTCTATGGCTCTTCCATTACAGCACAAGATTCCTCAAGACTTAAATTGAAGACTTAAACCAAAAGTACGTCACTTACCCTTTAAAACCGGGAATAGATTTTGCATCTGCCAGATCCTCCCCCAAATGTGGTCCATCTCCTGTGTCTGCCATTATTGCTTTCAATTATCAGCTTGAAAATGCAAGAAAATAGAAGTATTATGACAGCTCACAGAATAACTTTAGCCTAGGAGTATTAGCAGGCAAAAAAAAATGCATTTCTGAGTAATCCCTACGTATTTTATATTTGAAAGAAGAACATGAAATATTTTTCTAAATTATTGCCTTGCAAAAGAACTCTGGGGAAAAGAGTCTGCAGATCCCTGTGACCAAATCATTGAAAATACCTACAAAAAGTAAGATAAGAGACAAACAAATTGAAAACAATCTTTAAAATATTGCAATATTCCCACACACATTACAAATTAAGAACCAAAATCAAGCAATACAAGTTACTAAGTTTGTCCAAAGACCAACACAGATTAGAAATTGAGTCACAGTAGTTAGAGAAATGATTAATTTCTCTGCATTCTGTATCAAATTAAACATCACTGCATTCCATTTCAATTGGTGTATGCAAAGGCAATTGCAATATTAATAAAATAAAACCACAACAATATAATTTTAAATAGTTGAGAAAGGAACCCTATGCTGTGGGTTGCTATTTACTTTTACAAGAACACAGATAAATTATAATGGATACCAAATCAGAAATCAATTTAAAAGCATTAAATCTCCCCCACAGTTACTCTGTGTGTACTCATGGAACATATTACAAAAGTTACCTCAAACTCAAGTTTCAGAAAACAATTATTCATCATAAATTTAAATCGCCAGATAGGACAAAGTAATGAATGCTTAGAAGTGCTGAGACCTCAAGAAACAAAAAAGGCATTACAAGGCAAGAATTCTACAAAAACTTACTTGAGCAGATATATTTATGGTAAGTAAGAAGGTCTAAGTAACCAGACCAAGTAGTAAGATTTGCTGGTCAGATATGATGAAGATTCTTATTTAAGGCTTAGGTTCTTTGGGGCAAACTATATTTGCCATCCTACATCATGATCATTTTATTATTATATGAAGTCTCAACTTCATATCTATACTCTTGTTAGTACAACACAAACACCCATTTTTGTGACAACAATTACTGGTGCATCAGAAGCACTAATTTGGTTATGTATACATAACCTTCTTTCTTGTTTCTAGGAAGACATTTACTTACATTTTTAGTGACTTCAAAAGATCTTCAATGTTACTTTGAATACTATTTCAGAGCACTGATGTAATTAAATCTTCTTCACCAAATTATTCCAGACTTGACAACTCTATTATGTAATGCAGCAAACGAAATCTCCTGAAAATCAAATCACAAAAGTATTAAATAAGCTTGGTATTTTACAAATAAAATGTCTAAAATATGTTCTATCATGTTTTAGAAATTTACTCTAAAGACAGAATCATGGGGCAAGATTAGTTCCTGCTACTATCTACAATGTTGAACTTTACTGCCTAGAACCATGATCTGGATTCATTCATCCTAACTTCAAAGTCTAATTCATTAGAAGTACCCTACGGGAAGCAAAAGGCAAGCAACTCCAAAGGGCAATTCAAATATCTATGACCTGTGGCATGGCAGTGATCCAACCCTATGCCTTATTGGGCAGGGAACACTAGCACTGCCAGCAAAGTCCAGTCTACAGTGACAACTGGTGTGTGCACCCAGCTCTAACTGAAGAGCAGAGCTTCTGATCCCCAGAAATTAGAAAGAACAGCTTTCATTGACAAGAATGCTGTACGTTCTCCTGCTCTAGCACAGCCCAGCTTCTAGGAGTTTCTATTTCTTTTTCAACCATCTCTACTGCAATCATCCTTGTCTTTGGTTCTCAGCTTTCCTGAGCTCTCAGCTTGAGCAAAATTAGTAGGAAAACATCCAACCAGCCCAACCCACCATTCTGATGCAACTCATACTGTTTCTTCTCCTGAAGGACAACTATGTGCAGGAACACAACCCAAACCCTTCAATGTGGCTGGGATTAATAAGAGAGACAGGGAAAAAGTTAACTTCCTCATTTGTTCTCTGTCTGACAACAGTAATGAATAGCCACACCACATAAAAAAGCACAGCATCACATGCCACCTCTATCATCAAAACCAGCTAGCAAGTGTACTGACAGCAGTGTAGCCATGACAGCATGGAAATCAACTTCTGCTAAAAACCCAGGTGTTTCTCCCAGCTGTTTGGCACTGTGAAGTTCTGCATTGCCAGTGCTGCGAGTACACGAAGGGGAGAGTGAGAACTAGTAAATAGGTGCCTGCATGAGCTGTGGTCAGCTCCTGTCTGTCAGATGAGCCAGCTACCAATAGCTACTTGGAGAAAGACAGCCAAAGTACAGGGAAAGCTAACACTCTCTGGCCAACAGATGAACCCTTAGAATCATGAGGGAGGGTAAGTGGATAATTAGACTGCCTTGGGTCCACATCAGGTGTGTTTCAGCAGACTTAACTGAGAAAACTGCAGACCCAACTGGCTGCGAGCACTGAATGCTGCTTAGAACATAAATGTTAAAGCAGGATGCAAACACTAAGAAAGATGTTCAATTTACAAGTGACCTTAAATTAAGACTTATCTCCTTGACCTAGAAGGAGATAAGGTAGAAGTCTCTACAACCTTAAAATTTAAAGCTCTAAAACTGCTGTCCTTGATCCACTGCCAAATAAACAATGAAACTGGAAGAAGTAGCTAGCAAAACCTACAATTATAGCAAACTATAGGACTTTCTTTCTGAAAAATATATGGTATTAAAAATGGCTTTACAATAAAAATATTTCTTACTAAAGCCTCTGCAAGCCTAGTTCACAGCCTACAGTTTAAGTTGTTTATTGCACTCCATCACAATTGGAGCTTGTCTAAGAAACTTTATAGAAGCTAAAGGGATTGTCTAGAAAAACTGGTTATAACATGTCAAGCATTTGAAATTTGCATGCTTTATCTTCAGAACAGAATCTGTAACTCACTTTTAATATCCATCAATTCCTGAGCACCCTCAGGCACCAAGTCACCCGCATTTCTTTAAAGAACAAAAGACACCAACAAAGATATCTCCTTTGTTGCTTGGCATTCAAATGCGCATTTGAGCCAGCAGGGTATTTTGTGCTCTAAAGCACCGGACAGGGTAACAGCAATGCTCTCTGGAGGATGGGGATGATTCTAACAGGCTAAGAATTGCCTCATCTTGCTTTAGGTAATGCAGTGATGCCATGCATTTCCCTGTGGAGGATGATCTCATCCTGGTGGGGGGAAGAAATCACGACAGTACATCATGAATTTAATTTAAAATTTTTATTCTGCTCTTTGATATTATTTTCTCTGAAAGCTTAGGTAAGATGAGCTTTCAACTGTAAGAAAATATAAAAAACAAGTACCTGAAAAAAGCAACAGCATTTTTATTATCTAGCAAAATATATTCTGTAGATTTTAGGAAGCTTACTTTATAACATTTTATCTGAAAAAATAATTTTAAAAAACCGTATGAGACAGAGATAGCAAATATAAAGATGATGCTACAATGTTCTTTACAGATACTAAGCAGTAAAAAAAGAGTGGTTCTAGAAGGTCCAAAGCTATGCTCTGAAAGCTACCAAAAAAATAACCTATGTCTCTCTGCATAGCAATAAAAGTATTTTTCCCTATATAAATGCAGTTGTTCCAATGCTTTTCTTTTGACAGGAAAATAATAAATAGAACAATTTTTTACTCCATTGCAGCCTGGATTTACTTATTCTACCTGGATCTAATGAAAATAAATTCACATCATCATGTGTCACCACTGCCATAAGAATCCTTAGGTTTCTTTTTAAAGCAATATTTATGTGAAATGAGAACCAACAAGAGAAACGAATGATAGAGTGATAAAAATAGTACCAAAGTTTCTCACACAGGGAAGAAAGCAAATAACTAAATTGTCTTTAGTTACCAACTGTATCCTGAAATATGCAAACCTCAGGAGACAACACATGTTCAGTATATAACTGCTGCTCCACAAAGCAAAGACTGTAGCACTATTGAAACACATGCTCAAAACAGACATCAGTATTGTAAAACATCTCCTTAAAGATTAGAAAAAGACCATTTTCCAGCTCACATGACTGCAAGAGAAGATGTCAAGTATTCAAAGAAGGTATTTTATGTACATGGCATACTGTGATACTGAAGCAGGCATGCAAACTAAAAATTTTCCACTCTACAATGTGTAATGCTAAACAATAATTATTTGACTAATAACATAAGGAAAAAATAGAAGATAACTATATGAAAAAATTAAAAACATTTGAAAATACACCATTACATTTTCTGTGTGACACTATCCCCCTGCTAAATACTGCCACAGCTGATGGAAGCAGGCCCATACTGTGACTCTTCACATCACTTCTGGTCTGGATGTCGTTGTTGGAGAGCCCTGACACTGGGCCAGCATTCTGATCTTCCAAAAGCAAACAGACTTTTAAGTACTCAGCATGAAGCTGTAAAATTAGCTGAAATTATTCCGAGTGTAGACGGGCCCCTTGCCTATTAATTCATCTCTACCTATTAACCACATCACCACCACTATAAGCAATAGCCACAACAGGTTCCCTAACATACTAACACACCATAATTATATGGTGTGTTAGTTTGAAACCTACCACCAGACAAGCGATACCTAAAGGAGAGAACTAGGAGTTAGAGGGTAGAAGACTATAGAATACCTAGCCTTCAGCTCAGCAGGGAACAGACAGGACACAACACACCCTGGGCAGGGCCGTTTACGTTATCAAGATTAGTCAGTGTATCTGCGAGGACCCCAAGCATGTTTTTCGTCGGTACAGACGAGATTTAACACGCTTTGTTTTGGAAGATCCAAATACAGATTTTGGCCCCGTGTTTCCGGTTAGTTAATGGTCTACCGAGGGGACATCAGAGAGCAGCTTAGAATGAAAGCGTTTTTTTCCTTTTTCTTCCCTCTTCTTCTCCTGTCTCGGCAGCTACTCCACAAAAACAGGCTGAAAGGGAACAAACTGGCTACCTTCAGCTTCTGGAAAACTAGCACCCGAGGCCCGGCGCTCTGGCTCGGGCAGGGGGCAGCGGCGGGCGCTGGGATAGTACCGCGGCCGCTCCCTCCAGCCTGGCCGGGAGGCCATCCGTCCCCAACACCGACTGACCGCCGGGCCTGCGGTGCCGGGAGCCCCGCAGGCAGCCGGGGCAGCGGCGCTCTCACCCAGGCCCGCCCCGGGCGAAACGGGGCCCCCCTCCTGCTCCCCGCAGCCGACTTCCTCCGGGAGAGATGCGGGCGGCCACGCGGACCTAGACAGCCACAGCCTGCCCCACCCCTCCCCCCCCCTGCTTTGTTCGGCCCCGCCGCCGCCGCGCCCCCATCCCGGCGCGCCCCTCTCCCAGCACCCCCGTATCTCGGCTCCGCTGCCACCTACCGGCTCCACCGTCTGCCCCCTTCGCCGGAGTTATGCTCCGAGCTGCCTTCCCCCGAGCCTGACTCGGCAAACCTGGGCGCTGCTCAGCGCGGAGAAAGAACCCCGCCGCTGCCTGGCCCGCCCGGCGCCCGCCGGCTCCGCCCACCTCAGGGCGGGCAGCGCGGGCGAAGAGCCCGCCCCAATGGCGGCAGCGAACGGGTGTTGACGGTGAGCGGGAGCGGCTTCGGGGACGCGGGAAGGCGGTCAGACGGACCCCGCCGTGCGAGCCGCTCTCGGCGAGGAGGGAGGTGCGCGAGGCCAGGCTGAGGGGGCGCGGGGTGGCTGCTGTGCTCTGCTCTGTTCTGCTCTGCTCTGTTCTGTTCTGCTCTGCTCTGCTCTGCTCTGCTCTGCTCTGATCTCCGGTGGGTCTCGCCGGCCGGGCGCCGCGGGGGAACACTGAGCCGGGTACGGCTGCCTTGCTGCTCTTGGATGTGAAAGGTATAACCCAAACCTTGTCAGATTTGCTCTGTTGCTTGAGTTCCTCTGCCTGGTGAAACAAATGTGCTATTCTGGTACATTTACACCATGATGGTTGGGCATAGGAACAGACTCCCCAGGGAAGTGGTCACAGCGCCTGTCTGGCAGAGTTCAAGATGCATCTGGAGAGCACTCTCAGGCACATGGTGTGACTCTTGGAGATGGTCCTGTGTAGGGCCAGGAGTTGGATTAGATGATCTTTGTTGCTTCCTTCCACCTCAGAATATTCTGTGGTTCTGACAGAATGGTATTTTGTAAAGGAAGTGGCCCGCTAGAGTAATCTGTGGGGACAATTACCAAATGAGCAGCCACCCTCCAGTCATCAGCGAGCGAGATCCCTGCGGGTGTGCCGGCCTGTACCGTGGCAGGACCTTTTCCTCAGGCAGGGTCTCACCCAACTGCATGGTCAATGTCCCTGGCTGCCCACAGAAAGTGCAACAGCACTCTGAAGCTGAGGGCTGATTTTGGCTTCATCATCAACTTTCAGGTCAGTTAGTTTCGTATTTGTACATTGGCCTTCAGTAGCAGAAGTCAGATAACATTGGAAACTATGTATTCCAGCTTCTCATAACAGGTACTGGCCTACTTTTTTGGGGTCTTACCACCATGTCTGATACACTGAGTTTTGCACTTTCAATCTTAATTTGAGGAACAGATTGCACACTGGAACAGATTGTCCAGAGAGGTTGTGGAGTCTCCCCCACTGGAGATACTCAGGATACACACTGGCCAGGAGACAAGTGTAAGCATGTTATTTTGAGTAGCAGTTGATTTGCATGTCTCAGCTTCAGTTTGCTAGCAGGTGTGGATAGTATGTTTTGTCATTATCATGAGAAAAAACCAGGGGAGCAGTCTTCCATCAAATAGAGAAAAGGAAATAGCAAGTTCTGTAAGTCATCTCTTATAAGACATTTTTCCAGTCTGTCTATGCAGTCATCCTGATGAGTCAGTAATAGTTAAGTCCAAATATGTTGGTGACAAAATTTCTTTCTGTCAAGTAAAACAAAATTAAGACCTGCCCTTACTTCTGGTGGGACCTAAGAGAGGAAGATGAAGTGGGAATTTCCAGGTGAAGTCAGAAGGCTGGTCTGGAAGTGGAAATTGTATATGCTGTAAATAGATGTGTTGTGTTTGTAGTTCATACAGGAACTGAAGTTACATTGAAAAGACCTGACATGTTGTACTGCTGAGAATCTGAGTGTTTGGACTGCAAGAACTGTGATAGGTTTCAGTTTAAAGTCAGGGTCATCAACCTTCTCTCAGGTGCAGGTATCCTCCCAGCTGCATTTTTGCAAAAATACAGCCTCATATAAATAGAAAGTTCAAGATTAATAGAGAATTATGGGACTTCTCCTTCGCTTTCCTTTTTTAATGGTTGTCTCATGGGAAAGTGCTGATGTAGGGATGTCTTTTGCACCCAGTTAATTTACAGCCAACAACATTAAAATGAAACGGAAAGTTTTGCTAGCACTTTTGAGAAATGCTGATTGCTCACTGTAATCTAATTTTTCATTCTCAGAGAAGGAACTAAGCATAAGAAGGGAGTGGAGAAAATGCACAGGTCAGAAGACCAACAAGGTCAATAGAGATAATGTTTGACCTCTGTTAGAGAAAAAACATTCTGTCACTAGTCTTGACACAGGCACTGAACTATCAAGACATGGGTAGGGTTGGATGTGCAGTGGGCAGAAATGCTGGTGTCCAGGAACTTTTGCCATGGAAAACTTAGAGGAGGAAATGACAGACTCTAAAATCTGGGCTTCAGGGTCCCACAAGAGTATTTAAATACTTAAACTTGCCTTGTGTATCCAGCTTGTTTAAGGTTTGAATACTTTTGAGTAAAGTTTCATTTTTATCTTTCACTGCAACCCAGGGGCTGTTAGGAGAACCAGTGGTTATGCTGGGCAAAACAAGAAGATTCCCCTTCATGTTTGTTACTTCTTGCCTCTCTTCCTCTGTTTCACAGTTTCCTGGCAGTGCTTTTTACTGATTTGCAGGTGTTCCACTTACAGATAATTGCACTTATGTGTGTTTATGCTTTACTACATTACAGCATTTGGATTATTTTATGGAACTAGAAGCTTAAAGGTTGCAAGATAGCAAGATTTACTGCATGGCTGTATTTCTTGAAAAGAGATAAGATTGCTGTTTTAAGGTTGTGAGAAAGTACAGGAGCTTTTAAAGCAAGTGAAAGTATTACTGATCAATAGCAAAGGTTGGCAGTGGAGAATGGAGCCCTCATTTTAGATTTCATTTTTTTTACCTTGAGATACAGAACTCAGAGCTGGAGTCACTGAAGTCTTAACTCTTCCTGTGAACTCAAGTACTGTACTACTGTACAAATTAATTATCTCATTTGTGTCCCCAACCATAAAGCAAAAATAATAGTGTTTTTTCACTCCTTACTAATGTTATGTGCCTAGTCAACAGTTTGTATACTTTTTGAGGAGGGTAATACCATTCTGTGGACAAAAATGAAGCTTCCTAGGCCTTCTCTTACTGTGTTTATTCTGTTGTGTTTATCTTTGATAGCGTTAATGTGAAGTTCTTGTACTTCTGAAACAGCGTAGACAGATTTAATATTAAAATGAGTATCATAGCAAGGTTGGGTGTTGATTTGGAATATTGGCTACTCCCAGTTAATTAATAAATTACACTCAACAAAACCAGAATCAAAAGCAGTGAGGAGTACAGGATATATTAAAATTAAAATTGCCTTGCAAGCAGGAATTGATACTGATTTGACTATTTATACTTGCTTTAGGAGAAATGAAGAGAAAATGGCAAGAAAGACTGAAGAAAGTGGAAGAACTAGCATCTCACTATGAAAGAAACCCTCTTCCTACAGTTTATAGACCAAGACTGTCCAAACCCTCTATGCCATCCTATGTTTGGAAAATATTTTCGCGACAGGCTGAAGCTTTTAGTTACGTAAAATCCTGCAAAGAGGTATATTATGTGTTAGGCAAATGCCTCTATTCTTTATATACTTTCAAGATGAAACATTATTTAAAATTGTGGTTGGCAGTGAAGTCTTTATCAATATGCAAGATCTTTTTCTTTCTTCCAAATCCTGGAACAGCAAGTTTTTTTTTGTCTTTGTAGGTCATGTTGCACCGGAGGTATCTCTAAGAATTACTAGTTCTATTCTGACACACAAGTTGATAGGTGTTAACTTTGAACAGTAAAAGTGCTTTTTGGTTAACATTGTAGTGATAGGTTTGTTCCTTCTTGAGATGAACAAGCTGTCGGGGTTGATGGGAGAATAGGAAGGTAGTGAGAATTGAACAGGAAGAAAGAGGAGGAAAAAAATGAGGAAGAAAAAGAAATAAACAGGAGGCAGAGATGAAATAAAAACAACACGGCTCTCCAGTGGCATCTGAGTAGCAAGTTCAGATGATTAGAAGTGATTAGCCAAATAAATATTATGCAAAAGTGTCCTCTGTTTTCAGTTTATTACTTTTCAAATTGATTGCTGTTTTTAAGGAATGTACTGTGTTTTTCTCCTTGCTGTTTCAGGTATTGAAGCAATCCAGGCAGCCTGTTTTCCAAAACGGGTTCCAAATTGGCTTGGCAGTAGTTTTTTTGTTTTCTTCTCAGATTTCCATTTTTGGGTCTAAACAACATAATGTATGAAGACTATTTGCCATAAAGCCATATATATATACTCTGCCATCATGTCCATGAGGCTGCTCCTTTCAGGGCATTTTTCCTGCTCCCTTTGGTTGCACTTGCCACTGATTGGATAAAACAGGAGTTTGCAGAGAAAACAGTTTACATAAACACACAGCAAAGAAAAGCTTCAAAGTTTTATCAATGTAACTGAAATCAGAATGATGTTCTAAATTAAAACTAGATGCTACTGAGCTTGGAAAAAGATAAGCTTATAGTGATCTGCTTATACTTCTTTAGTATTTACTAACCTTTAACGGATGCTAAGTAGGAACTTCTGAAGATTTAAACTGGTTCTTTGAATAAAACTAAAAAAACTTCAATGTTTTTGTTTAAAAAGGATGTTCATGTATTTGCTTTGGAAAAGAAAACACAGAGTGGACAGAGGTTTTACCTTGTAACAACGTATAAACAGCTTTGGTTTTATTACGCGTGAGTATTTGAGAATGACCCTGTGTGACACTAAAAGATAGTGATATACTGGATATCCTACCTAGTAAGACCTATCACTGGATAGGTATTCCCAGGAGCCGTCTGCTGCTCTAAGTAGCACAGATCTGTAATGGGTTGGCTGGGGTTTCATTTTGGCAATGGGAAAAACGTTCATAAGGACATACAATATATTCTATAGCGGGTTTCAGCTTTCTTTTGAGTGGCAGGTTGCCAGTATTTCCTGTGAATTAAGAGCTCAGTCTGTTGAACTTAAATCTAGTAGCAGTAGATTTGCTTTTGCTTTCAGCTTTCCTCAGGGGATCATACCAACACATGACAAAAACATGTTCATAAACATACGCAAAAACTCTGACTAGTCATACATCAGTTTCAATGGGCATTAATGCAGATGTCTGGTAACTGATTTATGGATTTGTATCTGCATGATGTAATTCCAAGTACTGACAATTTGATCACTTGTTGAACTTTTTCCCCAATTAGTTTCTTTTACAAAAAAATATTTAGTTATTAAGTAAAAGAAATCTGAGTCAATTTTTATATGAAAAGCCTTATTTTTTTTCTCAATTTGAAAATGAGATTGTTTTTTAATTTAGTTGGAAAAAACTTTATGTAATCTCTTTGTGCTAAAGACATATGAGTGGTACAGTAAGTTTTTTGCTGTAGTTTTCGTAGTTCCTGGAATTCTCAACAGCATTTCTGTGTGTATTGTAAGACCTGAGGGGGCATGAAGAGGAGAGTACTTTACAAAATTAAATCCTAGGCCAGGCAAATAATCTTTGTTGGTATTTGATGATGTTAGTTCTAAATCGTTCAAAGCATTGTAGGGCTACTTCATTTTTTTAACATGGGTGGTTGACTGCAGAATAAAATAGGTGGGATCCTTGTTTGCAGCTTATAAGCATGTTTATCATGCTCATAATGTTTATCGTGAGAGGTTGTGATTTGTTTTTGTTTTTCCTTAGCAAAGGTTACAAAACAAGTCTTATGCATTGCTATGAAGTAATTCCTGAAAAAGATGCTTGCAAACTTTATTTTGATTTGGAGTTTTACAAAGCAGCAAATCCTGATGCAGATGGCAAGAGTATGGTCATGAAGTTAATTGAGGTAAACTGGAGCAAAGTCATGTTGGAGATTAATACGAATTTGTTGTTAATTTAATATGAAACCAAAGTATTTACCACTTTATTTTGATTATGCTGTAGTAAAATTAAAAGCATTGTAGACCCAGTGGGTTTTTTTAAATGAAGTAGAAATACTGTTTTATTTAAAGCAAGGGTTTAATCAAAGTGAGAGACAAAAAAGTTAATTGAGAGACAAAAGTAAAGAATGATGGCTGTTGGACTGTATTCACTGTAGGTTTACTGATACGGCGAGTTTACTTTTGAAGATTGTTTTATGTGCTCTGCCACTTCAGAGCTGCAAAACTGGAGGAATGTTTAGGTATTCTTTAAAGTAGCATCAATGAAAGTTCCATTCATATATTCCTTTGTTCATTCCCTTGCTGAATGGTGCAGTTGTATATCAAGGCTTAGAAGAATCTCTCCTGGAGGTTTCTTTAGATGACAGTTCATTATAGTTGAGTTACATGATGATGTAGAGAGCATCATGTGACTGCATTTGCCAATTTGCTACCTAAAATTAAATACTTTTGCTAATTTTCAATTCTATTTTAAAATAGAGCAGTTTCCGTTTTTTTGCAAATGTTTTTGGAAAATAAACTCTCTGCAAGTTCAATATGACAGACATGGAAAAAATAGGTTTTTAGAAGAGTATCTTCTGTTTTAATAAAATCTTATAGTGAGTGGACGTTTATTTGTGAGACTTCTGTCACCTACATGTCCATAGCTAGAAACAAAAGAACAAAAAAAGTTATTGAGGTCATTCCTTCTTAAAGAAGGCTTCATTGATAGAGAATCTGAAGGGGTTTACCCATTGTGGATCAGTTCTGAAATCTGGAGATTTCTCAGGCTGAGAAGAGGACTTTGGATTTGCTGGGTGGGGGATCTGAGCCACTAAAATCCAAAGCTTCCAGACCTTTACATTCTGAGTCCCAGTCCTGAACGTAAGTAATCACTAACTTAGCTTATCCAAGTTTTTTTTAGCGCTAATTTAAGGTGAAATATGTTGTCTGAACAAGGAATATTGTTCATTGGGTCATACCAATGAATTAGCTAAGTCATAACACCGAATTAGCTCACAAGACCTTTATGTCATGACAGTCTCCATCTTCCACTCCTGGTGAGCCTGCATTGCAGACATTGTCACTGTGGGTGTGAACTGCTTTGTGGTGGAAAACGAAAGCCACTTAACTAGACTTTGACCTGAGAAACTGAAAGTCTTCTCAGCTTATCACTGTTAGTGTATTTGGTGACTTGCATATTTAAGGAAATACAGTCCATGTCAAACTTGGTTAAAACTTGATATGGGTTAGTTTGAATTAAATTAATTGTATGCTCAAAATGAGGATAAAAATGACCTTAAAAAGTGTAGAATCTGAATTTGTGTTAGGTTTTATAGATACAACTACTAAAAATGCTAGAGTAAAAGAACATAATTAATGCTTATATAATTTCAGCTTGTCAGCCAAAAATTCAAAGAACTTTATGATGTAAATTGTTCATCAAAAGATGTCTTGAATTTGGATTCCAGTACTGATGAAAAATTTAGTCGGCACTTAATATTTCTACCCCACAATACTGTATTTAAGGATAATACTCATGTTGGTAAGTGTGTTTATTTCTCTTACACCTAGAAATAAAAGATGAGGTTTTGACTTTATACGGTGCTATCTCACATTTGAGTATTTATTTTAATGGAATTACATGTGGAAACAAATATGTTATTCCCAGCAGAAATTACTACATTAAGCTTCATTTTTTTCTTGTCTTCTGCTTTCTTTTCCTATGACTAGCATGTGTTTGCAAAAATGTAACCTTTTTTGTGCCTGTATGTTTTATTTACAAAAACACTGGTTTCTACAAAACTGGCAAGTCTATGGCTCTGTAATTTTCAGGTTAAGGTCAGTCTTAACAATTAAAGCTACTGTTATTTGCTCTAAATATAGTTAATTTGTGCTCAGCACAGGGCCAAAAAGGCAGGACAAAGATGATTTTAAGCCAGCTGTGCATAAACATAATTAAGCGAAAGCTGAAAGCAATTTTAATTGTTGATGTAAGTTGGGGTTTTTTGGGATATGGCAACTCCAAGACAGAGAACTGCCAGTTTTGGGTTGTCTTTACTCCGTTTTTAAAATAAGTACAATAAAAACTCCTCATTGAACAGAAATATTTTGAACATACTTTTAAAATACTGTCTGTGAAGCACTGAGGTGCTAGTGGTGAGCATTAAGTTAATGTTGAAATTCATAATTTCTTCATCTTGTATATATATTCTGTGGTGTGCAGTAAAGCAGTCTTATAAACATACTTTGAACAATTAGGGCACAATAGATTATCAACTGAATTTTGGCTGAGTGAAGCAGGAACTGATGGAAAACAGCTTGCCCAGTGGTGGAATTAAAAATCTATATCAACCTTCAAATGCAGAATTCTGAGTTAATTAACATTGCACCTGGAGCCATGGTTTTGTCATGTCTTAATATTTGAGTGTTTCAATTTGTAACCTTTGTGCTCTATTGTGGTCTGGGTTTTTTTTCAAATAAACAAAAAGTGTGAGGGAAAGGAAGCAGAAATGCTGTTATACGGAGATTAATACTCTCTCATGGGTTATTATATAGAAGGAATGAAATTTAGGTTTGTGACATCTAGCTCTACTGCTTGTGTTCAGGAAGAACTGTGACAATAGCAACAGGATTACAAGAAATTATGTGCTTTGTTACTGGTTTTCCTCTAGCAGTAGAATAGGAGGAGCTGAGGATGTTTGGTTCAAAATTTTGATCCCGCTCAGTTTCCCGCTTTTATTCTGGTGTCTGTTTAGTCACAGTCTGTCTGTGTCTGTTTTCATGCCCAGCCCTCTTTTTCTCACCCTCACCTCATTTTCTAGCTCTGCAGCCTCCCTTAATGACCAGTCTTGAGTAAAGTTTATGCTGTATTTCTTAATTTTTTAATACTTCTTGTGGTTTTTAAGTGTGCAGTGTGTATGATCTTGCAGGGCCTTGTAGGCAGAACAGGGAAGATGAGCTTTCCGCTTTTAGTACTTAATTACAGCACAGTGATACTGTTTTTTAATGACACAGTGCTGGGCTTCTGTCTAGCCCAGTACACCATTAGAGAAAATCTTATTTTCACTTTGAATTGTCCAGTTACTTCGTGGGAAGAATGCACATACTCTTGGGTCAAAGTGGTGTAGGGCTGACATGTTTTGTGTTGCTCAGAGGAGTCATCTATGAAAGGTGTTGTTGGCCTGAACACCTGGAGGAGCAGAGCGAACTGTAAGGACAGGCTGGATACTGTAGGTCTGCATGCATGTACAAACCTTTTTCCCCCCAATATTTTTGGTATAAGCATGTAGTCCATGGCCTAAGCACCTCTTTGGGCCAAAACGCAGGTCCTAACTGCAACACAAAGAGGACAGACTATTTCCAGAACAGAGGAACTTTTTCCAGCTTTTTTTTTTTTTAACATCAAAAAACCCCAATTTTTCGTACTTAGGAGTGGTGGAATCTGTATCCCTAAGTCTTTTGAGGAATAGCTCAAGGCAAGCCAAGCAGATTGTCTTAGTTATAAGCAAATGCCTATAATACTGTCTGCCAGCTCCAAGTATGACACAGCAGTTATTTCTCATGTGACACTGTGAAAGCACCTACAAACTCCAAAGACTTAAATGAGATTATTGCAATTTTTAGTTCAAAAGTATGGTCTTTTAACTCTTCTGCCAGTATGAACTCCTGAGTATTACATGGATAATAAATAATATGGTATGACAGAAATTTTAGTCTGTCATATTGATAGCTAAATTGCATTAGTTGGTTCTTTCATTAGAAGCTTGAACTGTTTATTTTAGCCCATTGGTTTAAGTGTTCTGTGTCTCCACTGTGTCATGAATTTGACATGTTTACAAACTGTCAGACTTAAAATATATTTCCAGCTTATGTATTCATGTTCTGCCTTTGGCTTTACAACATGTTGTAATGACAGTAAAAACTGATTTTTTCTTTCTTTTTTTTTTAAATAACTGAGATAGGTAAATGTCAGTGTACTGCATGTACTGCATGTAATCAGTAATATTTTATACTTGGAACTTAATGCATTTTAGTAACCTGTTTGGCAAACCTGTACTAAAGTGTATTAGCTTTGTACCTTGTTCAAAATATTCTGCTGCACTAAATAACCAAAAATACAGATAACTTCATAAAGTAATTTCCCAGAATCAATATGAAAAAAAAAAATTTTGATGTGGTGGATTTCAGACACATGTAAGTGTTGTCTTTTTTAAAATTCAGCATTGCGGTTTTCTGCCTAATAAAAAAATACCTTAAGATGAGTTAATGGTATTTATGTGGGATAAACTAGGATATGAACTATCACATCTTGGATGATATTGTTTCATAAGCATTTTATGTCAGGAGTCATGCACAAAGTGCATGGTCTTAAAACTAAATATTATTCAAAACATTTAGTATATAATACTTGGAATTAGTTACTAGCTAGAATTAATGTACAAGGACTGAGTTCACAGCTCATATAAGAAAGCACAGGAGATCATGTCCTGTGTATGTCCTCAGGAAAGCTGTGGAGATCAAGATTGTACATTGACCAACACAGCTAGCAAATCCCACATACAAAAAATATGGAATATGCTCAAGAATCAAGAGTATGAAATGCAGGGTTTGTTTCCCACATCAGACCAGTAAGAACACATGGGAAGAGAGAAAATGAAGGTGTGTGTAATGATAACTAACTTCCAAAATAATCTTTCACTGACAGAACTCTTGCTATTCTGACATCAGTGGTCGTTTCTTAAATACACACAAAAAACCAAAGCGATCAACAAGGTGTTTTACAGATACTCTTAACTTTTATGGCAATGGAAATAAACTTCAGTTCTGAAATGGGTACATTTTCTCCCTGAAGATCCAAGAAGCTATTGTTATAAAACTAAGAAATTCTGTGTATTTGGACACACAGGGTTAAAACACTGTCTATGACTGTGACTCATTTGTGTTCCCCAGTAGTCCTGTAATGAATGAGGATGATGATGATTTTGGTGCTTGATATGCTGTGTCATTCTACTGATGTGTAGCATAGGAGTGACTGTATTTCATATTCTTTCATGTTCCCTACAGAAGCTTCATCCAACAACTGCAGTACCATCCTTGCCAGTATTCCTTCCACTTCATAGGTTTTTTCTCCCACTTCTGTATTTATTCTATTCTCTGCTTTCTCCCTGGAACTAATTTGGCCATGGTTTTTATTTGTCTATTTTTGGTTACCATCCAGCAGAGCCTCGAGGTACAAAGGGAGTTGAATCATATAATACTGGGAGTTTGAAAAGTCATTACAAAATACTTACATAAAAGCAATTTGTTGTTTGAATAAGCTTTGATCAAGCTCTTACATCGGTAAATACATCATGAAGCTGCAGGTAAACATTTCAGTCATTCTGAAAGTGAAATTAGGGAAAGCAGTAGTGAGGAAGACAATCACAACCTTTTCAGAATCCTAAATCTGAGCTTGTTAATATCTAGGTTGTTTTTTTTTTAAAAGACATTTAGTACAAATTCTTGTGAGGCATTGGTTTCTCAGTTACTGGCCAGAACCATTTTATACAGTGGGCTGGTCGAAAGATTTCTTTTTAAAAATCCAGAAGGGCTTAAAAGACCCTGAACTTCAACCACTTCCATCTTGGCTGTTTTGAAAAATGTTTGCACAGAAACTCGTAAGTTCTTTCCTGACTCATAAATGACATTACCTGCTTTCGACCTTTTTTGGTTTTTTTTAAGGTAACTTTGTGAGAATCATTTTGCAGCCTGCCATAAGATTAATGGAGAGTACGGTTGCTGTGATTCCAACAGAAGAAGCAGGGCATGTTTTCCAGTGTTCTGCAGGAGTTGGATTAGATGGTTCTCTTACAAACCTCACAGCTGTTGAAGATGCTTCCAAAGACTGGCCAGCCATTGCTGACAAAACAAAGGATACGGAAATGTCACACCAGGGAGAAAATTTGGATTTTTCCTTCCTAATAGTAAATGATAAAGAAGGCAACAAGCAACTTTTTGTGGATCTAGGTAAATATAAGTGTTTTTAAACCTCTTTGGAATGGAACAAAAGTTAAGAAATGAGATGTTCCTTAATCTTTGATTACAGAGAGTAGGAACTGTGGTGTTCTTACTGTTGTCCCTATGGTCAGACTTTAAAAACATGCTGAAACTGTGATCATAGATGCTGTATTTTAAAGGAACCTTAGATCTGTGGTCTATGGAACTTCTTATATTGCTACATTTAATTATTTTGTTCTGAATTTTAATTCTTGCCACACAAGACTATTTTTTTTTCCCCCTAAGGCTTAGTTCTCCCATTTGGATTAAAAGAGGATAGCATATGTTATATTTTTGTTATTTCAGTTGAATTAGAAACTGCTTAATAATGGAACAAGTATTACAGGCATGGCTTTCTGTATTCTTCTATATGTATGAATTGAGCCTTCTTTCCCTGTTTGAAATGGCAGCTGTTAGGTTTCAGTGATGGAATAATAGAAATTTTGGCTTGGGCACTTGGCCCAGCTGGGCTTAGCCTGTTTATGGTATTAAAATGTTACAAATCTCTGAGAGCACAACACCCATAGTCAAACTAGAGTTTGGAAGTCCTATGCTTCTTCACCCCCATATCTGGTTTTTCTACTTTTTGCCTTGTCTCAGGGAAATGAAAACAGCTTAGCACGCTTTTGCAGTGTGTTATGTACTTCAGGACTCTACCTTGGGTTTTTTTCTCAGACTTTTCTGAAGAATCCCCATTCCTGAATTCCATGAGAAGAATTTGAAGGATTAGTTTTATTGTAGGCCTCTTCAGTATGTCTGATCTATTGAAATATAATTCCAAAGTTGGCTACAGTAGGCTTCTCTGTTGCTGAGTCAGGATTAATTTCACCTACTGTTCAAAGTTCTTTCAAGCATATTCATGAATGAAAATTAAATAAAAGCAAATTGTTTCCTGTGTCAGCTTTTAAGAATTTGATGTTAGCTTCCCCGAAATTAACCATCCTCAATATTTATCTTATACACATTACCTCAACATTGGAAAGCTAAAGTCAAAATTGCTGAAATACTGAATTGCATCATGAGGCTGCAGTGAGAGAAAGCTTTGGGATGTTCTTCTTGTATAAGCTCTAAGTACTTTTCATGAAAATCAAATACAACCTGCAAATAAAACTCACCTTCTCAATAAATTATTAGACAGATTATGCAGTATTTAAGATACCGTTAAGCCTTCCTGATGCCTGCTTCAGACAAGTTGTGTCTGATCCACAGAAAACAGAAAGTTTGATTAAGTTCTTTCTGGTTAAAATAATTGTGCAGCTTTTTGGGCTCAGTTGTATTTCACAAAGTTAATGTGAAAGCACCAATTTCCGTACTGAAGGGAAAATTTAACAATTATAATGTCAAAATGATTAAAGTGCCTCTGCAGAGGTGTTGAGCATTTAATTTTTCTGTAACATAAAAAGTGTGTATGTATGCGTGATTGTGCTTTGTTGCATTTCTTCTATGGGATGTGAGCCAGTCAGTAACAGTTTTTGTCTGTGCATTAGACTCTTAGCTGGGGCTAAGGAAAATTGTTTCATTTCCAAGTGCTAAGTATCTTAAGTCCCAGCCAGCACTGCTATGTTAAGAAATATCTGTTTTCCTGTAGGAGTTTATACAAAGAATAGAAATTTCCGGATGTATAAGTCATCAAAAGCAGGAAAAAACGTGATTCTGAAGATAGCAGAGGATAATAAGTTTATCCCCGACTGTGAAAAGGATGTTTCCTTGGAAGAAGCGTATTTTCTTTCCTCTTTAATCTGCAACATTCGGTAATTACTTAATTCCAGTCAAATTTACAGTATCTTTAAAGATGTATTTTAATGATAATTCTCCTGCAGCAGTAACAAGTAGCTGCTATGAATGAGCAGTTATTCCATTAACATTGTTGCAGTGTAATTTATGAGTTCCTAGTAGAATTCCTTGGTTTTGAAGAAAAAATGTCTTGGGAGTCTTGTTTTTTTGTTAAACCTGCTTTCTAATGTGGTACATCATCTGAATTGTGCCTCATTTCTCTATACACACTCAAAATGCTAAAACAACCATTACTGAGTTTGGTCAGGCTCTGTGTAGATCTGACAGCAAAACTTA
Organism: Dasyornis broadbenti; assembly: GCA_013397935.1. Classification (NCBI taxonomy): domain Eukaryota; kingdom Metazoa; phylum Chordata; class Aves; order Passeriformes; family Dasyornithidae; genus Dasyornis; species Dasyornis broadbenti. The sequence goes on from VZRN01005535.1 coordinate 411,928, forward strand.
CAGCTTTCTAGTCAGTTAAGTATGAGAAGTCTGAATATTTTTCAAAGTAGGGTAAGAAATAAAAAGGATTTTTGTATGTGTTTTCTTGCATACCACATTTCCCATTTGGTACAGACCACCTCCTTAGGTTGGGTACTTGTATGTACAATGATCAAGTTTTCTATATGCAATCTAAACCTCTGATACCCTATCGTAAGAAGATCCTAATCATTGCTGTAGCAGAAAGGTTAAAATAGTACAATATTTTTGTTGAAAACATGTATTTGTTCTGACTTCAGGTGTTATATGCAGAAATGTTCATGATCATGAACTGATGCCCATAAACCATGTAGTGTATTCAGATCACAGACATCAGCTGAATCCGCCATAAATATGGATGAGAAATTCTGCTGTGTTGAATTTAGGCTTCTGTGATCATCTGGCTTCCAGTTAGCAATACGGCAAGGAAAAGCAATTCACTGTAGAGAGACAAAAAATAATTTGAAACCTTTCAAAGGATGTATTTGCGTAGATACTACATCTAGAGCACATCCTGCTGTAGCAGTGTGGACCAGCAATTGTTAAATGGCTGGGTCCTGGGACTTAGTTGCTGTTGTGGGGGAGGAACCCCACTCTGCAGTGGGAGTCAGGGAAAGTGCCAAAGCCAGAAAGGAAAGTGCTCCAGAGACAGGTGCATAGTGAATCACAGGCTGGTCGAGGTTGGCAGGGACCTCCAGAGGTCTCCTGGCCCACTCCCTTGTCCAGCTCGGACCCCTGGAGCGGGGGCCCAGGGCTGTGTCACGTGCCACCCTGTGGAATGTTACAGTGAGTTATATTGTACTGTGTTATGCTGTAAGAATAACACATTTTCTTTTGTATTCTCTCTTCAGAGTGAATGATGACACAAAAGTTCTGTCATCTGGCTTTTCAGAGGAGGAGAGAAAAATGTCTGCTTTTTTAAACAGTAAAACTACCAGAAGCAGCAGAGGTACTTCAAGCCTTTTCTACTGCATAGGGAAAAAAAAAGTATTCTTAACTTAGATGTTCTGTGACTTGTACACGTGATAACTTCTGCCTTTCAGCAGGAGGCAGAGTACATCTGTGCTGAAGGACGCTCTGCAGCACCTGAATGCCACTGACCCTTCCCTCCTGTACCCACAGCTGTCTTGCTTTGTCCCAGTTCCCTCTGCACCTTGGGGGTAGGGGTGGCATTTTCAAGAACTACAAGAAAGTAACAGTGGATTTATCCCTGGTTTAATTAAGGATGTGATGTGATTAATGCACACTTTCTGTCTGCAGCCTATATAAAGTGTAGGTGTTACAATGACACGTTACAGTCGCAAACCCAGTAACAGTGTGTGTATGTGGCCTTTGGTTTAACAGATCCCATGGAAGGTTACCAGGGTTCTCCATATCCAGAAATCGATACTTTTGTTCATTCTTTGGTTAATAGAGATGGGCTACAAGGAGGTAAAGAGACCATTTTACTATTTACAAACAGGTCTTCTGCAGCACTATTTGTGAAGAATTGAAAGAATTAATTTTTTTTCCCTCAGGGATACGACAATGGAGTTACTTTTCTCTTAAAGAACTACTTATTTATGATATTTCTGGTTACCGTTGGTGTGAAAATATCGGAAGAGCTCACAAAAGTAACAACATAATGTATGTTCTTTAATTATTCAGTTTAAAATAGCTTTATTTATTTTCCTGTTCAGCTGTTATTCTCTAAAAATGCTGAAAAACCTCTTGTGGATAGAACCAGAAACTGTTACAATCTCTGTTGTCTTGCTCTGTGGGGATGTTTTAATTACAAAAAAAACCCCACAAAACTAAACAAACTTTACCCTGCCACAAGCTTACTTTGTGATAACTGGACTTTTATTTCTAACAGTTCTATCAAGTAATCTTCATGGTATTTAAAATATGGACCCAAAGATGCTAACACAAAAGTCAGTGTGTTAAAGCTACTAAGCAGTACTCTTTCTTTGATACTTTCCAGCTAGGAAGCTGAAAAATAAGAAAGCAAGCAGAGAACTTTTGAATTCATTTACAGTGCATCCTAAGTTACATTCATAAGTTAATAGAATGACTCTGTCATTTTAATAACTGAGAATTACCATTTTAGCAGAGTAATTCCTGCCACACCCATCAAGATGAGTTTTGCTAGTGACTCTGTAAGGACTCAGACTTCCTATAGTTTTAGCAAAATAAGTGATGTAAAGTCAAGTTTTTAGATTATATTAGAATTACAGTATATAATTAGTATAAATATTTTAACTTAAAAATAGTTTTATATAACATTTAAAATCACTGAAACATAAGGAATGTGGTTTTGAGAAACAAGGATATTCAAAAAATGCCACAGCAGGATGAACTTGCTGTTTCTCAAGTGAGTTGCTTGAAGTTTGGTGTTTCTAAAGCACAGTTTAAAAAGCTGGGTGGCTTAATCAGTTAACAAAAAATAGTGATTTTATGTAGCTTTTATAATGAAATTATCTGCAACAGCAGCAGCAACAAAATCTTATCTTACAGTTAAGTCCCATATGCTAATCTTAATTTGATGACTTTTTCTTCCAGATTTAATGTAATGAAGTTGACTAAATGTCACTTTCAGGTGTTAGTCTTAAAAATTTGTTTAATTTAAGAAACCTGAAGTTTCTTAAAAAAAAATTTTACAAAACAAGTATGTAATCAGTATGCCAAGAGTATGAAAGCAATGTCCATAGCTGAGGACAAACAAAACCTGTTCATTTAGTGTTAAGAGTTTTCTCCTGCATGAATTCACTTCATTCATGTACTGTTACTAAAAGACTAAATAATTTCATTCTTAGGATTCTGGTAGATCTAAAGAATGAAGTCTGGTATCAAAAGTGTCACGATCCTGTCTGCAGAGAACAAAACTTCAAATCACAAAGTATGTAGCCTGTGATCTCAATTATACTTAGTTATTTTTGGAATGCTGAGTTTAATTAATGCCTTATATTTGATTTAGGTTTTCCATTACCGCCTGGGATATGTCTCCCATCTCTTTTCAAAGAGGTATGTTTTCATCCTATTGAGATGCTCAAGTTCTTGTGAGTCTCTCGAAGTAACTGGACATCCCCATTAATATCCTAGTCTGTTGAGCTCCACACACTCTTACTCTTACAGAAGAGGTCCCCAGAGCAGCTGTGCTGATGGGGTAGCTCCATATATTCATTTTTAAGTTCTCCAGCAGTGCTAAGTTACTGGAATTGCCTAACTTCACCTGGGACTAAAGACTTCCTTCTGTTCTGATGTGAACAGCAGTTCTCAACGTCTAAGCCACAAGGCCACTCCAGATGCAGAACAGCAAAACTGCCCAAGTTTAGCTCTGCTGTGCATATCTGACTTCATGCTGGGCAAGGTAAAACAGAACTGGTTCTGGAACACTTAAGGCAGTCAGAGTCAAATATAAGTCAGTGACCCTCATTTTTGAAGTTCATTTATCTCCATTTTAGTGTATTAAAACAGCACGTTTCCCCAGATAGGTAGAATATTTAAACTGACCTGATACTGCACCTAGACTCTATGCCCTGAATATTTGAGTTTTTCCACTGCTTAGGCAACAAGAATTGGCATTTTTGCAACGTTGAAACTTAATTTTACAGCTCTAAATGTCATATAGCAGAATGGCACAGTAAGCTCTACTCAAGCAGATCATCAACAGCTATTAGTGTTACTTCACAGAAAGTGGCATTTAACTATATTTTCAGGTCCTGACAGTATCTTTGAACAAGACACTAAAGCTAGTCTTAACCTCGTATTATTTTCCGAAGCTGTATTCAACAGGCTACTTGTAGGCTGCTAGAAAAATAGCAACTTTCTACTCCTATTAAAACAGGCTTCCACAGGTTAACATGCTGGAAAATCTTGTCTTGTTGGCCAGCTTTCTGCAGTATCCATTAGATGTGACAGCACAAGCTCCAAACTTGCAGAGCAGTTAAAGGTATGAAGAGCATTTTCGTATGGAGTAAGTACTGTTCTTGTTTCTCAAAGGAAGAAGAGCAGACACTACTGGATGACAGTGGGCATACAGAAGAAGTAAATCCACATTCTAATGCATCAGACTTGTCAAAAAGCTCAGTATCGCTAGAGAACAGCTGGTCTCAAGACTTCCTCTTGTCAGACAGTGAGTGGGAAAACACAAGTGATGATACCTGTTTCCTAGAAGCTGCTGAGGATGTGGAACTAGCTGAAGCTGCAGATGATAGTCTGAATTATGCCACAGAAGAAATCCCAGATGAAGTTCTTTTGGAAGCTTTAAGAAAAGAAGACACCTGCACTAAAGAAGGCAGCTAAGCAAGGACATAACTGTGTGAAAGGTCTTGGGGGGTAGTTCAAAAGCACCGCGCCAGAGCTGGAACACCAAGAACGGAGTGCCTGGGTGAACTTCAGCAGGCATGAGGAGATCACGGAAGAGTACACGGGGGCTGAAGAGGATTGGACTGAAAAACTGATCATAAATGCTGCTCCAAGTTTGGCACTTTTAACGCTCTTTGCTGTACAATTCCATTTTGTTAGTTGTATGTCCAAGTTTTATTGATAAGCCAAAAAAACAGACTTCTTTATTTCCATAAATGGCATGAAATAATTTATTTTAAATGCAAATTTAATAAAAGGATTTGTCTACTTGTCTTTGTTAACCAAAGTGTGTTTTCTTTAAGAATATATTCCTCTCAAGGTTACTTAATAGCACAAGATTAACACCCAACATTGTTCACAAAGTACAAGGAAGTTATATTACTTACACTGGGATTGCTATTTCATTCACTGATATTCTGAGACTATTTACAATAGAAAGATACAATCTCTAACTGTCATTGACGTCTTTTAAACACTGAAACAAAACAGAGTAACAATAATTAAACAAGCTTTAAGCACTGACAATTCTACTAACTGTTCCTACTGAATGTCAAAAACTCTTAAAAAGACACTTAGTTTTTCTTTGATCTCTCTTTTTGTACAGCCAGAGCCTCTTCCAGTTTCATATTGATATTCTCAAAGTGCATTTCTGCTCCAAGAATTCTCCGAGACTCCATCAGAAGAGCAGGGAGGCTGGAAGTCCCATACTGTTGATAAGGAAATAAAATTGCAAGGCAACATTTTTAACTCTTGGAAAAATCACTTATATATCAGTACTTATTTTTCCTCTGTCTAAAATGGCACAACATGACTTTTAAAAGTGAAGAACAGCCAAAGTTAGAGTATCTTCTGAAATGTGAGGATTTCCCTTACATGTGGCAGGTGTGTAGCTTCGTCAACAGAAAATACCACACCAGGTCCTGGGTACAATGGGAAGGAGTTCTAAGGCTACATGAGAAGTTACTCTGGTCATGAAATACCAGCATTGTTCTTAGCATCAAATATCTTACATGGAAGTACCAGGGCCTTCCCTACTTTTGAAAAAGAACAACAAAAGAAGTTAATTATGTCTGTCGCACTGTTAAATCTTCAATTTCTAATAAAAAGTTACAATTATGGACAACTGTTTTGTTTCTATGTCCTTTGAATTCCTGGACAGTGAGAGCAAGGCAGCAGAATACTCTCTGAAATACTTCAGATTTTAACATGAGACAAAAAAAAGAGTGAGACTACAGTACAGTTCAGCAGTGATTCTCAAGTTGCTTCCACAAAGACAATTAACAAAATATTGCTACTTACTGTAAGAAATGCTAATAAATAAATTATAAATTAAAATAAAAGCATTAATAAAACTGTGAAACACATGCAGAATATGTACTTACTACCACTTTTCCTTTTGGGTTTTCTTCTCTGTAATCCAAACAGTCTTGCTGTAGCTCCTTTAAATCAGTAATTAATTCAATTGTTTGCCTCAAGGAAGATTTCTTTTCCTGTACCTCAGCATATTCTCTTTGTAGCTGTGTCAGTTGTGATTCAGCTCTGAAAAAAGATCAAGACTTTGATGCTTGCATCTGCATGTTTATTGCATTAATAACTATGACCCTATTTCCTCTGAAGGAATACTTAAAAGTTGGTCAGAAATACAAAACATGGATTAGTATAGCATAGTGTTTACTTAGTACAAGATTATTACATAAATGCGGGCACAAGTCCAAATCCACCAAAACGACCCAAACCTCTCTTTTGAGTCTGACAGTGTAGCCACTCTTTCTTAAGCATTTAAATTTTTCAAGTGTAGTTTCTTAAATATGTGGTGTTCTGCTTCTGCACAGCCCTGCCTGCAAGCTCAGGTGTTCAGTGCTTATGACAAGGATCTACAGATTACCTACACTGCTGCTAAATAAACTGGAGTGCTCGATCCATTAAAATAGCACTCCAAAAATTGAGCACCAACAGCTATTTTCATCCAACTGGCTTGCAGAAAAAAACTTTCTTAAAATGATCAAAGGATTAAAACACAACACATAAAAACGAGAAGACAGCTTTCAGTGTGAGGGGACTCAAACCCTACTGAGGGATGACTTCAAATAGTTCTCTGAGCAAAGTTTGTCCATAGTGCTGCAAAGAAAAATACCTCTTGTGGCCATAGAGAAAAGGTTTTTACCCCATTTTTGTGGATCCAAGCCCATGGTTCCCTACAGTTACCTTACAGTGTGTATGTTAAATGCAGCTTCAGTATAAAGCTTGTCGCTCGCAACCAGAGGGATTTGGAGGAGTCTAATGTCCTTCCAAAGAACATAATTTCTGTATTGTGCATCTGAATGACACTTAAGATTAATGCCACATTAGAGAAGGGGAATTGTGTGGCCACATGACAAGGAAACAAACCATGAGCTAGAGGAACCCCTGCCAAACTGCAGAGGTGAAATACAATCTTCCACCTCAAAACCAAAAAAGTCTTCTGTATTACCTTTATAAATTTATGATCCAGCACTTTTGCAATTCAGTCATAACACTGGTGTTTTTTGTACGAACATAGGGTGTGAAAGACCATCCCAGTAACTATAGTAACTATAGTAACTATAGTTAGCTAAGAGAATGCAAGAATGATTGTCTAGGCAACTGAAATATGTAATGAGAGGTTATCATGAGCTTTTGTAAAAACAAAAAACAAGTCAGCAGTAGTTTCATCAAAATAAAATGAAAGAAAAAAGTTACTTTCTCTTCTGAGTTACAAAATACCAGACTCCTTAGGTTCTTCAGGCAATTATTGTGCATCATTAGAAACACACCCAATTAGCTCTTCTCTGATTTGCACCAGTCGCTGCCGTTTCTTTTTGATGTTTGTTATTGCCTGAAATGAACAGTGAGTAAAGTCTGTGAAACAGTTTCTAAAATTTCAAAGGCAAACAACTCAAACTTCATTGCCATTTTTTTTTTCTGATGTTTTATGCTGATTCTCATTGTGGAAGGTTCTAAGATACCAGACCTTATAAACTGCCATATTTTACATGTGTCTTTTAAACACTTCAAAGCTGTTTAAAATGTCAAACCCTAATCTCCATCCAAAATTTCCCTTAAGAAACTCTGGATTTACAAGCATACAAAAGGAGTTTGTGACATTTTGAATTCAAACATGATCAGCTCTAGGAGGTTTTAATTTTAAAAATGCAAACTAATACGAATGTATGTTCAGTAAAATTGCCATTACTGTGTAAGCTTTCTTTAGTATCACATCCAATTTAAAACAAGTAACACCCAAAACTGATAATAAAATTAAATTCAGCAACTAAAAATTTGATTTTAAACCAATGTCTAAAAGGCAAATTAAGGATGAATATGAGTGGCTGTGAATGCTAGATGTATATTAAGATTTTCATTTTACATGCAGAGCAGCTTACTGTTATCACCTCAAGTCAACAAGACTTTAGCATATTAATTGCTACTTCCCAGGATAAGCTTTATGTTGACTTTATTTGTTAAAGCTGGTTTGCCACTGAAAATTTTGCAGATGTTAATTTGCACAGAAATTCAGACAGTGCCTAAGATGCTTTTAAATGTTTGTGCTGTAGGGCATTCACCTCTCCATGATGAAACCACTGCAATGTTTTTCTGCCCTTACACTAGTGCCTCCTGTCAACATTCCCATTGCATTTTCAGTCAATTCCTACTCATTCTGACTGAAGAGAGGAACTGTCTTCCTCTGAACAAAAATTCTGCATCTATTTACAAATGCAGTTCCTTTAGACTTGTCTTCTTTAAATTAAGCAATCCAATTCTATCCTCACAGATCACTATCATTGCTGCTCTCCTAGATTTTATATTCATTTATGCTTCTTTAAGGTTAGCTCTCATTATTTAACTGGCTCTCCAGAGGCTTCACCATTACTCATTAAAAAAAACACCACACCAAAAAGCCAAAAGAGTAATTAACATTCATAGATCCTACCCATTCTAATGTGCATTCCTTCTTTTTACACCACACAGCAGTATACATATGGACTTTGCAATCCACCACATTTACTCAGATCTTTTCCAAGAAACCTCTGCTGGTTCCCTGACCTTTATTTGTGCAGTTGATTCTGAGTACAGTACACCTCCTTGCCAATAATTTCTTCCAGTCAAGTTCTTGACATTGCCATGCCCAGTACTGTATGCTGTATAATCTAGTGATACGTATGTATTTACCTTCGTATTTTTTTTCTTCATATCTTTTAATTCCTGGAGTCCTGCTATCTACAGAGGAGAAGAAGAATTACAGATTGACTATGGACCTTGAGTTCATCACTATCCTAAAAATAAGGCTGAAAGAATTACTTTGTAATAACATAAATAGCTGTTTAAAAAACCAACCCTGGTTCAAAGGGACATTACTGGTTGTGTATTGATTCTTTCCTCTCTCCTCATGCCAGAGGTAAACTGTTGCACAAAATGAGTTAGTGCAAGTAATACTCCTTGTATGAATTACAATAATACTATCTACCTTAATTCTTCTATATCTTTATGTAGATGTATAGATCTGATAGTTCTAACACTTGTTACTTCTAATGAACCACTCAGAACTATAGCTTTAGTACTTACCCATTGTACTTAGCACAACTCCTGCAAAGTTCTGAGTTCATTTTACTTGTCAATAATCATCTTAATCTTTCCAGCCAATAAGCTTATTACAGAATCACTGAATTGGCCAGGTTGGATGGGACCACAGCGGGTCTTCTGATCCAACCTCCCTGCTCGAGTAGGGTCATCCTAGAGTACATGGCACAGGATTGTGTCCAGATGGTTCTTGAGTATCTTATAGTTACGATCAAAATGTTAATTAAAAAGTGATTATTTTCCCTGGACTGTGGTAGAGACCTTACTCAGCAGTCACTGAGGCAGCACAAAAATTAAATCATCAACTTTTTAAAACTCTAGTCCAAGAGCTTTTAAAACAGTTATAGCTATATGCTCCTTTAAATTATGCAGCTCTCCCATTTTACTACATAATGATTTAGACACGACAAACACTTCAGGATTTTTGAATGCTTCCCTATTCTCAAAAGTTGACAATTTTGCAAAGTTCCTGCATGACAGCAGTGTTGTGTCTAGAGGAAATTCTTGTGAAAGCCTGCACAGAGGCAGCAAATCATAACCTGCACACAACAAATTGTGTTTTCATAGTACTTATACTGACAAGAGATTGGAAACTTTTACAACTTGCAAAATGAACGTGCAAAGGGTAATATAAAGCCATAGGTATTTTGACCACAAAATTTATTTTATTGTTGGTGTACTTACAAGATCAGTGATTTGGTCCTTGAAAGCAGAAGAGAAGTCATTGATAGCCTTTCTGCAAATGTTTAATTCTATGCTTTGTCTGGAGAAGTTAGAGGGACAAAACACAACTCACTTGGTTTAGTAAAGTGGAAATCTCATCCAAAACCATTCCTCTGAGTAACAAATAAAACCCAAAGTTAAGCAGCTAGACAACTGCAGAGCTTTCATATACTAGCAATAGCTTCATTTCTACCTTGAAAAATGTCAGCTGAGATGTGTTGCTCATGTTTGGAAAAATATCAAATCCCAGGAGACAACGTCAAGATCACATGTGAAAAAACATTTGTACCATAGAAACTTAATAATCATTAACATTCCTAAAAGACAGCCCATTAGCAAAACCACAAGTATTTCTGTTTAAAACTTGGAATATCCAGTAACAGGAAAGCAGAATATTTACCTGTAATTTGCCGCTACCTTCTCAACTTCAGCCAGAACAACATCCAGTTCTGTAATATCGCTAGGAGATCTCTTCAGCTCTCTGGGACACCAAACCCATAGAGAATGTGGGCTATCCACTGGAACTACAGAATAAATGTAAACATTGTACAATTCAGGTATGTGTTCTAAAACAATAGAAAAATCATTGCATCCACCATCAAAAAGTTATCAATATTTTAATAAGAAATTTCAGAAGAGGGATATGTGAATTATTAATCTGTCTTCAGCTGAGCAACTATGATAGATTTATGTGGGAACACTTTAGAACTGGCATGATCAATGATATGCAACTTAATTATTATTCTTTATTGATTCACGCAAGCCCAGGAACGCATCAGTAAACTGATAAACTACATAGTGTACTGTAGACAATAATTTTTTGTGTTAAAAAACTATTAGCCTGGATTTGCAACTTGCATTATTCAAAGAATCATGAGTTCTTATATTTGTACACATTCTTTTATTAATACCATATACACTTCAAAAACCCACTATACACAAATACACTTCTTTAAACTTTGCAATAGTATTACTAACCAATTCCACAAAAAGTTAAACCATGTTTCTTTACACAATTCCAAATACAAATCTAGTACTAAAACATGATGGGGTACTGTTCAAAGGCAACTAGGTGACACAAGAGACAGTTTCACCCTCTTGAAAAATGCCACTGTCTTGAAGCTCCCTATCTCAAAAGTCTTTACACCAACAGCTGTGCCTGCACTGCAAGTCAGGGGCACTCCAAATTCTGCCCCACAGCTACTGCTCCAGGCTTCCAGACCAAGGAATGTACTGATACCTCTTATAGCTTCATAATCGTGGCTCCAGGCTTCCCTCCAAAAGGAACTAGGCTGCCTGAGAGGTAAAATGCACACCTATGCTTTATCCCTTTAGAGGAGGAATAGGGAAGTCCAGGGATGCAAATGTGGGGATCAAATGGGGCTCTACAGCAAAACTGGAGCTAAAACTTCCCATTTCTAGAAGCACTATATTGTTACATTCCAGAAATGAAAAACATTGAAAAACATTGATCGTGAATGAAGAAAAGCTATATGGAAGTTCTGAAAAGTCTACTTTACCAGAAGGATCTGATGTGTTCTCCTCTAAAGGTCGCTTCTTTTTTGCCCGGAATTGAGCAGTATTCAGAGCCTTCTGTGATACGAAAAGCAGATTAACTTCCAAAATAAACTCTAGGTTTACCCATTTAAACTCCTGAGAGATGGCAATTAGGCAGAATGCAGGCAAGTATTTCCTGACTGAAACATCAGTAACATTTCCTGTTCCACCAGTCCCAGCCCAGTGGTCACCCTGCTGCGGGACAGGGGCTGCCTGGCCCCACTGGCCACTGACCCGTCAACCACTGGCCCTGCAGCAGAGCTGGAGACATCCTAGGGAGCTTAAGAACTCTGAGTTCAGCACAGTCATTGCCCAGGATCAACATTTCTCTGATCAACAGTGCCTGCTCACCTTCCTTTTCATCCATATTCTGTCCAATCCATGCTCTACTTTGACTACTTGGTGACATCAACAGCCCTTCTGCAAGAGTGCTGATGCATCCAGTGTACCGATGAAAGACTAACACTCTGTACTGAGTGTACAATTCCAATAAATTTCAACACATAAAAAGCTCTTATACAAACTACTGCACAGCTTCTCTTACCACAGGTTACTTTCTCGAACCTGTGGATTGTTAACTCCTGCTGAATGTGTGGAAGCTAAGTGGGCCAAAAGCCTTTTACACTAATTGTGGAGTAAGTGTGGAGAAATACTCACTCAAAATAAAATGGCTTTCAATTCTAGGACATATTCAAAATTAATTTTATCCATATTCTTTTTCCTGTAAATCTGTTTTGCTTCAATACCAAACAAGTGCAAAGGACTCATATTCCATCTAGTATGCCATTCCTCGAGAACATATATTCTAGATACAAAGAAGAAATTTGAAAGAAGGAAAGAACATACTACCAAAATGAGCAAGAGAATAGCCTATAGGATCCAGGAACACCTGGCTACTATATTCCTTGTTGACATGATTACTTGTAGCTTTAAGCATTTTACTTGGCCGTTTCACAGAAATACTCTGACTGATTATTTTGGACACAATTAAGTTTCTTAATATTGCCCTAGTACAAATGGAAAGTCTCCCTCTCCCCCAACCCTCTAAAGCAGGCATAGCATGAAGTAAACTAAAATTAAATTGACTGATAATACTCATGCAACATTTTCTGTACCACAGTCTCCTTAAGGGGCTCCTCTCCAGCATCAGCTGTGTTGAATTTCCGAACACTTCCATCAGAAGGCTTTGAGTGACGCGGTTTTTCACTAAGAAAAGAAAAACATACCCTACTACCCTCGGAGCAAGAGTGATCTTCAACCATACGCACAACAAAACCTTGTGTTTTGAGGAACATTTTGTACAGCTATGTCTCATATGAGTACTATTAAAGTTCTTGTTTGAATTAAATAGCAAGATAATTTCAGATTTAAACCAAATCTGATTTAACAGCTAAGAAATATACTAAAATTGGAATGAAAATATTTTAAAATAATTTTCTTGGTTACATATAATTTAACTGGCTTCTACCCAGTTTTCAATTTTCCCACTTTTTAACTTTAGACACCAGCATTTAGAGAACTAATTGATACCTCACAGAGTTGTTATAAAATCCTTTCAGATAAAAACAATTAAGTACTTAAATCACTCTACCACTTACAGATGGCAAACTCAAATTTATTCTCTCATTTCTTTTCTACAATCTCCAGCCTTACTTAGTCATTCATTTCTTATCTGGGGAATTTTGAGTTAAAGCATCTGCTCTATAAGCAACCAGGGAAACTTGACAAATAGAACGTTTTTCCCTTTAGATCTAAAAATCTAAAAGACTAAATGCTGACAATTTTACTTTTTTTCCACCAGACCTTTTGTTTGTATTTTGCCTTTGCAGTGCTGAAACACGACTGAGTGACTCATTTTGTGAATGGTCCTCTCCATAAGCATCCACAGCAGTACTGTGCAAAGGGTGATCTATAAAGAACAGAAAATAAACTGTATGAACACTGCTCCCATCTTTTAAGGCAAAGAGCACTGCCTGCCGTTAAGCATTTAGTTAGAATATTTGTGGTTTGCTAACTAATAAAAAGGAAGTTCTCATTACAAGTACTATCAGAGGATCATGAAAAAATATACAGTGAAGTCTCATAGTTTCTGTACCCATGCACCTTCTATTTCTTTACAAACCCAAACCAAAGGTAGCTCAGCACGTACTTAGAGAATGGCTTAGAGCAAGCAAAACACTTTGTGTTTGAAACAGTTTGTTTCAAGTCTCTCTTTGCTATGCCATACATAAATCTTCTACACATTTAAACAACCACCTCCTTACATTCTTTAGTACAGTTTTTAAGCTGCTTTAGTGGATGCCAGTAGAATGCAATTACTGCTGCTATAGAATATTTTCAAGTGTAGAATTCTTGAAGGTAGCTACCAAAATAGATTAGAACTCTGAGAAATTTAAGGTTTTAGCATGCCTTCCATAGTATAAATTTCTTTTTTCAAACACGCTATCACAAAAGTTTTGTGTTAGTTTACATTAGTGTCCATGGGCATCTTTTCTATACTCTAAATACCACAGAAATAAAGAAAAGAGCTTTTCATTTTGCAGCCTTGCCTATAAACAGGCCTTTGCTAAATTGTTTTTTATAGTTCATTTTCAATGCTCTTTCTAGTAGTCACATTTGTATTTCCATAATTTTCTCAGAGTAATAATTATTACAGTTGAGAAATAGCTCTTAACGTTTTCTCTACAGCTTCTAATTACAGTGATTTTTATACATATATACACACAGATAGATATAGCTATAACAGAGTACTCCACACAACTCCTCCATCTAAATTGATTTGCTTCCTGTATATTTCACAAGTCCAATACAAAGCATGGAAGTGGTTTTAATCCTTCACCTAAATTGTATGGTTTTATGTTATTTTTTTAAGTAACATTTGAAAGTGCCAGAACAACATCCCTGCAAATGTTTAACTTTGCTGCCATGAATACTCTTACAACAGCAAAAACTTCATAATTCGTATAAATTAATAAAGAATAAGTTAAGATATTGAACTTTGCTGTTTAACTGTAAGTTCTTACACAACTGCAATATTATAATGTGTGAAATTTTACCATTCAAACGATAAAACTGGAATAGCCAGTATTTTTCCATTGACTTTTATTTGCACATATTACAGCATTATTCTTGTTATTACTTCCTAAATTATAGAAAATAACACAAAATCCCATCTGTCTCTCTGATCCATTACCTTCTCTTGTAAAGAACCAAAACCTTTTCCTAGGTAAGCACTGATGTATTTTGCCCATGCGGCTGGTTTGTGAAAATCATAGAGTAAATGACATTCAAGTTAATACTAACCAAAGGAATCATCAAGCTCCTCAAGCTGATTTGTTTCTGCTACCTTTAATATCCTTGAGACATCTGGTTCCTCAAGTGGAAGTGATTTCCAACGAAGTTTGGAGTTGGCTTTGTGCTCCTGAATGGGTATGAAATTAACAGCCAGTTTATCCAGCTTTTTGAGTGTATAGTAGATTAAATATGACAACGAATTTCAAGAACATATGACTAAAAATAACACTTAGACACAACCATATCAACTCCTGAGCTATGGCATATTTTTTCCTCAGGCTACAGAGTTTTTATATCAACTATTTTATCTATAAATTTTCTTTTATGAGACTGCATTTAAACCTTTGTCTGTTTGAAAGTCAACAGTCCATTTTGTACTATTTATAAGAGGAAGAAATGAAGACCCCATGCCAGCACCCCAAACAGGGACTGCACAGCAGCCCTGCATCCTGTACACCCACCTCCAGAGACAAGGCCCTGACTGCACAGTAACACGACACGGAACCACAGAATATCCTGCATTGGAAGGGACCCACACGATCATCAAGGCCCTGCACAGGACACTCCAAGAGTCACACCAGGTGCCTGAGAGTGTTGTCCAAACACTTCTTGAGCTCTGCCAGGCTCGGTGCTGTGACCACTGCCCTGGGGAGCCTGTTCCAGTGCCCAGCCACCCTCTGGGTGAAGAACCTTTTCCTGATATTCAGCCTACACCTCCCCTAACAAAGCCTTCATGGCACTCCCTTTCGTCCTGCCACTGGTCACTAGAGATAAAAGATCAGTGTCTGCCCCTACAATTCCCCTTCTGAGGAAGCTGGGACGACAATGAGGTCTCCCGACAGCCTCCTCCAGGCTGAACAGACCAAGCGACCTCAGCCTCTCTTCTCACGGCTTCCCCTCAAGGCCCTTCCCCACACTCGCGGCCCTCCTCTGGACACTCTACAAAAACAAAACACTCGCTGTTTGAATTCCGCCCAACCTAGCAAAACTTACCTCTAGCTTATCGCTGGTATGATTCTTCTTTATTTTCTTCTTCGAGGACATTTCGCTGTTCTTTATATGCTGCTGATACAAAAGGAGAATAAAGTCAGCGCAAAATTGTCCCCGATACAAATCGGCTTCCTCTGCGTCTGTACTCGGGAGAAGAACGGGAAATCTTTGTTACTTCAATTTATGACGCTCTGCTCGCTTCAAAAGCGGTACAACTCACTTTCTTAGCCCAGACCGACGTAGAGATTTTATATATAGATGTATATAGCACGTATCAGTGAGCCAGGCATACGAAAAAGAACGCGCGAGGCCGCAATTCACGCCTGTACCGTCGCTCCACTGCTGCAGCTCCTGTCCCACAGCTACCCCCGCGTCCCGCCGAGCGCCCAAAGGCGGCCGGGGCAGCGCAGACCCCGCTTCCCCGCCGGCCCAGCCCCTCAGCGCAGGCTCCCGCCGCCTTTGGAAGCGCGCGCGCCCCAGGCGAGAAGGAAGGGGAGGAGCGGGAGGAGCCGCCGGACCGGAAAGGGAAGCGGGACAGCCCCAGCACAGCGCCGTTCCTCTCCCAGGCTTCATCCAGCTGGAGTCAATTCAGTGGTACCAAGAATTCACCTAACCTCCCCTGCTTCAGCCAACCACATAAGCTAAAACAGTGAAATAATCACTTTAGGATCAACAGGCGGAAAGGTCTCTTTAGACTTCTAATTTGGTGGCTATAGCACTCAGCCCCACGTGCCACAGATAAGACGGCACAGCTTTGTTTCTCTAGTGCTAAGATGGCTTTTCCAGAAAGGTTTCTTTAATAGAATGTTAAGGACAAACTTTAGATCCAGTTCTCATCCATCTCTCAGCTATCTCCAGGAGGAGTGGTGTGGTGACACTTCCCTGTCTTTCCAAGCAGCATACACACATACATGACTTTGTCATTCAATAAGTAACAAATTTGGTTTAGGTTTCCTTCAGTATGGAAAAAATGTACAAAGGAACATCCAAAATTACTGAAGAGGAGAAACTCTACCATAGGTAGGAACAGATGTGTGCTTAGTATCTCACAATGACATTTGTATTCACAGAAGCTCTAAATAGTGTCCTAGTGCTGGTGCTTCATCCACCCTGATCTGGTAACTTTGCCCCTGAAATCTTTCATACCATACCCCCCATTTAAGCCAAATGCATGGTGTGACAGCAGGAATAAGGAAACCCACTACCCCACTACCACCCAGGAGCTGCAAAAGAGTCTCAGAAAACTCCAGCTCTCACACAAGTCATTTGAGGTGAAGGTAAGAACACAACTGTCAGAAAACAGACGAAAAAATTAAAGATTTGCTTGTTTAGTAATGTACTGAAAGAGCAAGTTACATATAACAGCATTCCTTTCTTACAAATATTGGCCAACACCTTAAACACAAAAAGTCACTTTCCAAAAGTAAAAGTGTAAACAACCAGCCTTTATACTGTATTTACTTTGTAGCAGTGGAGATTTACAGCTTGTCAGTTAAAAAACTACATCTGGGCTTGTTAATCAGCAGCATTTTTCCTTGAAAAACAAACACATCACAACACTGAAATGCAGAAATATTTATTTTGGTTTCCTTCATTGGTTTTGAAAATTGTTTTGGTTTTATAAAACATAGAAATAGCCAACACTAAGCAAACATTTGAATTTCAATTTAACAAACTACTGCTCTAACAGTTGACTTGGATTTGTGTACCTGAATTGCATACACGTATGAAATTATGCTACAGAGTAGTGCATTACAATCACACACAAATCTTAGTGCAAACCTTGTTGTGCTTGTATTTTACATATATCCATGTTTTCAAAAAACAGCAATGAATGTTAATGCAAAACCAACTCTGTTAAGGATAGCAAAAGACTTATGCTGTAATAAGGCTTATTTCTGCTGATTTTTCAAAAGATAACTAGTTATTATTTTGCAATTTATCTGGAAATTAGGTTTTTATCCCTGAACAAATACCTATCCTGGGTCAACACAGTTCTTTTGGCATATATAAATAATTCCAATTGCTGCAAAGCATCAGGCAAAAACATTCTACCTGACCTATTTTGCTATTCAGTGAAGAATACTCAGTGGCTCATACATAAAGCACAGAAAACAGAGGTTATGTTAGAAGCTTTTTCACTTACAGAGGGCCTGGTGCATTTTTACAAAATGCATTTTAAATATAAGTTCATTACAGGGTAACAAGTGGCTAGTAGGTGCAATGTTTACCCTGACTGTTAGCATAGCCCAGCCTCCTGATTTTATTTTAAGGTCTCTAGTGTTCTTGACAGAGTTGGGATCTGCCCATTTGCAGGGCTGGCACCACTCCAGAATCATGCTAATGTAGCAGAGGCTACACCTGCTGAATGAACTGCATCCACACAGTGCAGAACCACCAAATGTAGACTTATTCTGAGGAACTTCTATTCATCAGTCTTCTTTGTGTGGAGTGCTGACTTCTACCTTATAGAAGTACATCTCATAACTGGCTGCAGATGTAGAAGGAAGATACAGCTCAGATGCCTTGCCCCAGTTACTGTTGGGACTAACAAAAGATGTGATACCAGCTATGCAATTGTAAGGGTTTGGGATTTTTGGTGGTTGGGTAGTGGGTTTTTTTTTAAACAGATTAAGTAATTTTTCTGAGGATGCAAGATACTTAGAGGCATTTTCAAAGCTGCCAAATCCTTTGTGGAACTGACAACTGCAAAACACACTGCAGACAGCAAACATGCTGGCAATAAAACCTTAGTTCCTTGGTGAAGGTGAATCCCATTTTTGACCAAGGAAATATTAAATAACTTACATATAGTTACCATTTATAGTTAAGGCTCTTTTTGGAAATTGTAGGTCACCATAAAAACAGTATGCAACACAACTTGACAGTAAGGCAGTGTTCCATTTCTTCAATGTTCCTATGGCAAGTATCCATTTTTGTACAAGTTAATGATTGCACAGTTTCCTTCCCTATTTTTGCTGTAGTCAAAATACAGATATGAAGGCCAACAGTAGACAGACATGTGCCACTTTCTTCATTCCATTCGCAGTTACATTTTGGCATTAGCATAGAGTTCATCTATCTGTGACTGGAAGTATTTTCGCAGTTCTGGTCTCTTTGCCTTCAGTGTTGGTGTCAACAGGCCATTTTCAATAGAAAACATTTCAGTGTGCAGTACAATGTCTTTCACCTGGAAAACAAAAAGTTACTAGCCAAGCTGTATTCCTTGAAATAGACAAAACTATTAAAAACTTGTCCAGACATCATAACAAAGCCAGTCACTTGAAAAGTCTTCCAGACACAAATTAAAAGCACTTTCTGGAGAATCAGATCATAGGTACTCAGTTCTCACAAGCATCATACCTGTTCAAATGACTTCAAACCAGATTCCTTCCCAATTCTCACCATGTCCTCCAGAATGTGTTTTTTGACATCCTGTGGATACACAAATACATTGTATAGCTTCATGCTTGCATAAGCATTAACTTGAGTTGATGCAGAATAGCTAACTGTTCAGTTAGATATGCCTTACCTTGTTTTTGCATAGCTCTTGATAGGAGCCTTCAAATCCCTTTTTCTTCGCCCAGTTGTGCAGAGTATCAGGATCAGGTACCACAACAGCTACTAAGAAGGCCTAAAAAAAAAGAAAAAAGCTTGACAAAAATTCCTAAGTCAACACTGTAGTTCCTACACGTTTCTTACTAGTCAGCTACGCTTTGGGGAGCATTTCTGATCCTGCTGTACAGTCAGCAGCTTTCTGCTACCTGAACACAGGACTGCAGTTCAGAAGCTGAACTGAAACAATTACTCTCAAGACTCACATTTCTATTTACACTTGAAAACCCCCAAGATATCCAGGTTCTTTCTTAGTGTGGGGGGCTTTTTTTTTGTTTTCAGTTTTGTTTGTTTGTTTTTTGGGTTTTTCCCCCCTGCACACTGTTAGCAATTTATATACAGCCATTAATATGCAAATTAGTTCAGCTCCACTACCTGCTCTGAAACTAAATCCAGAAACATGCTATGTAACTGCTGGAATCTAGTCAGAATCAAAATGTGTAATGATAAAAATTTAAGATAAAAATTTAAATTTCAGTCCCAAAGTTTGGGACGGGGGAAGGAAGAAAGGAAGACTCTTTTCTGCAGTCTCATTTCCCATTAATTTTTAAAATTATCTGAAAAATGTTTACCTGCAAGCTCTCACCATGGACAAACACCTGTGCAAGTGCTTCACATCTCAGATACACATTCTCTATTTTCTCTGGTGCTATGTACTCTCCCTGGGCTAGTTTAAATATATGTTTTTTTCGGTCAATGATCTTCAGCGTACCGTTCTGTTGACAGAAATAACTTTCAGTCAGAAGAGGCACTTCAAGTGAAACACCAATCTACACAACTTAGGCATGCCACACTGGCACAGTAAAACTGTGCTACAGTACTGTCAAACAAATGTTAAAAGAAAATAGTTTATGCATCCATCTCATCTAAACTGGAGAAAGCCTCAGGACTGGCACTGTCAATATTTTTTTAGCTCCGGGCACACAGATGTAGCTACAACAGTAATTCTCCTCCTCCTCAAATTCTTGTCTTTCACCTAACTAATTCCGTTCAATACCAAATGTTTTCTAATATACTTGTTAAAATTCTGCTAATAAGTGTAGAAGTATTATTTCAGCTACATAAGTTAACTTACTGGTAGCCATTTCCCAATATCTCCTGTGTGAAGCCAGCCATCTTTGTCCAGAGCCTCCGCCGTTTTTTCTGGATCTTTCAAATAGCCACGAAACACATTTGGCCCTTTTACACACACCTGAAAACAGCCATTTGTTAATATATGCTACCATGAAGGAAAGTTAGCAATCACTATTAGCAATAAATGCTTTCTCCAATGGTTCTTAATAGTCTCCATTAAAAAGTCAAGAGGAAGTTTGTGTTTACAGAAATTTCTACTCATGGTTTTTGGAGACCTAATATTTTCCATTGGTATGAAGTATAATAAGCAATTGGAAAGATCTGTTCTTTTCCAGTCTAGTAGCAGTGTTCCTACCTACTATTTGAATAATGGGAACCTATCAGAAGAAATTTGTTTTTACTTATGTGAAAAAATCCTGCTGGATGCAGAAATACTATCTCTAAGCCTGGCAACATGTTCATTTCAGCTTTGGTAAACAGCAGGGGCATTGTGCTAAAACTAGTGGGGGAAAAAAAAAATGCTGTGTATCAAGCAAATGGCCCATTTGTTGTCCAAAAATTAAACTAGAAGAAATTACTAATGTAGTTCAGCAACCAATTCTTGAAAAAGTCATCCCACATATTTTCAGTGCCTACCCAGCATGCTGGTGAAGTACAATACAATGTAGTTTAATGTAGATATCAATAAGAGGGAGGCCAGAGTATTAGTGAAGGTTCTGATGAATTTACGCAGATGGGACCAAACCAAAGTAATGTTTTACAAACCAAGTAATTTCTATTATAAAACAGACCTTATCTAGAAGGATATGAATAAAAGAGAACTCTACATGTTCCAGTCAAAGACTGACTGATCAAAGGTTAATTTTTGATGGCATCTACAATCACAGGAAGGCAGTAGGTGACAGCTTTTCCCAGTGGAGACAGCAAACCATTTATCTGTATCCTGCTAGCTGACACTGAGACCTCATCTGCATATGCCATACACAATTCTATTCACCAATTTATTCTTCTTGAACAGAGATAACTGGCAAAAGTGAAAAGCAAGGCTGACAGAGCAGAGAATATTGAAAGCTTACTCTCAGAGAAGGGGACTAGAAATGTTTAATCCAGCTGAAAAGCGGACAATAAGGAGGAAGACTTATTTTAGGCAAATGGATAAGGAGAGCCAATTCCATAGCCATGGGCTTTGAGTTCTGTGAAACAAGTTACAATACTTTTTTCTTATATTTAGAATAGTTCATACTGAGGAAGTCAGGCCTGAAAGACTAAGATGGCAGCTAATATATTAAGGGGCTACCATTTTTATTCAAGTCCAAAGTAACTCCTAATGCAGCAAACTTTCACATTAAGTAGAAGCAAAACATTTTTAGGAGGTTTTTTTTTTAAAAAACGACTTAACTATTTCTCATTATAAGAATTTGTACTCAATTCCTCTAGCAGAGCAAGCCTTAAAAGCATATTTAAAGTGAAGCAAAAATTGCTGATGAAGACTAAATATGGAGTCATATACAAGACAGAAGAATTTTGACATTGTTCTTCACTTGCAAGCAGTTTCCCACCATCAAGACCAACTAAATCGTTGAGTATTTCTGGGAATTAAAGTCCAATGATTTGTCTCTAGGCTTATACAAATTACAACCAAAATAAATAAATATTATAAAATCTTTGTAGTCACAAATTAGTTACTTGCTTAAGCCACTTTTAATTTCTCAGTCCCCCAGCTGCCCCCACAGCGTATGAAAGACATCACAGTTAATTTGCTTTCAAGGCTTGGGGAAAATAATTACTACATGAACATCTGTTCAAAGTATATACACAAAGTTCAATCTGTATATACTTCATTTGGAAAAAATATTTTAAAAGACAGCATATAGCATCACATATAAAGCTAAGTCCTCAAAATGCAATTTGTAAAACATAAGTGTTCAATTTGTGGAGGCTGCATAAAAAGGTTGAGAAAAATGTGCAGGCAGGCATCACAAATCATCAACAGCCTTCATGGCTGTTGATCTCCATTTCTCTTGTGAGTTTCCAGCCACTTTAAATTACCTCATCTCACACATCACAAGCTGGGTAACTGGCTACATGCATCAGCTGTTTTCTGGCCCTTGGCAGGACAGTGGAAGGGAATCTCTGCCAGCACTCTGCTGAAGGATAACTGCAGTATGAGGTGGCTACACTTCCCAGCTATCCCACAGCTGGAAGGTGTTGCCTTGGCCATACAATCATATGTATGGTCATATAACCATCTGTAAACCTGTGGGATAACTGATTGCTATGTAAGCTCAGTTGTTATTTCAGGAGAAAAAAAAAAAACATTTTCCAAGATTTCACAAGAGGCTCATATTGACTTTCTGAAATTACTTACCTCACCCTCTCCTTTGGCAGCTAAGTAATTCATTTCTTGTACATCAACAAGCTTGATGGCACTGCATGGCATTGGTGCACCAACATGACCTATTAAATAGAGTAACACTTCAATAGCCTGATGCTTTTTAGTCAGATTCTGAAAAAAATAAACTGCTTACACACTGAAGAAAAATGGAAAACTGCTTTCTGGTAACTTAAATTTGCCGGGACTGAAACATTAAATTCTCAGATATCCCTAAGAATATTACAAGCTGGACCATGTACTCAGGCTTGCTTTTTCCTTATAATCAGGATTCTCTCTCTACAGACATATTTAAGTAGCAGAAGTCCCACTATGTTAGTTTCAATTAGCAGTATTATTTCAGTTAGGGAGTTAGACATGTAACAGCTGAGGGGAGTGCAGACTGTTCATTCCAACACCACAAAATACCATTTGGATTTCCAGCACTGCCTTTATACACAGAAGATTCCTGTTTGATAGAAACTACAAGGGTTAATACTATGATGTCCCTTCTCCTAAATCTGCTTCAATTTACAAGAACAAATCTTATTAAAAGTTTGAATTACTGAACATTCATAGCTACTTAAGGGTAGAAACTTCAAGGGATCCCTTCAAGACTTTGGTTTTCTTCAAGCAAAATAAAAAAAATATCCTTCATGATAAGTGTTACTGAAGTTTAAATGAAGTGATCAGGTACCTCCAAAAAATTCCAAGATCCTGAAATTTAACTGACAGGTAGACAGCTGAACATCATACCTGCTGTCCAGTCGCCAGGCAATGACAGGGAGCATCCAGCTGTGCATTCAGTCTGTCCATAACCTTCATAGAACTAGAAGGTGAAATAAAAATATATATGGAATTAATATTTTGTATCTTTTCTTCTAATTGTTTAAATCTGAGTGTACCAAAACCCTAATATATAAGAATCTTCTTTAAAAATGCTGATATTTTAGCTTTATCACAGTACAGAATTTTAAGTGCTAGTATTCCACCTTCAGTTCCAGTATTTACTCAAAGTTTCACTCAATTTCACATAGCATGTACCACCTGTTTAGATTAAAACAGAAAGCAACAGAGGAAGCAAGAAAGAAATTAAGAACCATAGCACCAGAGGTGACTTAATTTACATAATTTAAAAATAGGTTGTCTGAGACAGCCAGAAATGGAATCCCTATGCCCCATCACAGCCATTTTATTGTTATACACAGGACAGGCTTCCCTTTTCTGTGCAAAATGCATTGTTATACCAGCAAACCACTGAAAAACTTCAAGAAGTTATGGAAGCCTGATATTTTAGAGTATTTTTGGTTTCTATCCTTGAAATTTGTTTAATTTCAACACGTTTTCTGTTCTATGCCATTGTTATTCAAATTTTATCTCCAAAAGCATACACTTTAAATAGGCTCTGAAGATAAATGCAATGTGTGCAATCTGATTCACGCCAGTCTCATCTTCAAAACGACAACACTACAATATCATCCCATTGATTATTAGACTTTTTACAGTAGTTACAAATACTTCTGTAAGCAAGGCAAACTCCAGAAATTTAATCCAAGTACGTAATTTATTGCTTACTGCAGCCCACCAAAAAAAAAAAGTCTTTCCTCTAAGACAGGTCAGCTGGTTACTTCAGTTAAAAGACTTTGGGATGAATACAGAAATCTCAGGCGACTGAGAAAGACTTGGGAAAAGAGCATGCACTTGTAAAGTCTCCAAGAACACCAGAAAGAGTTATCCATATAATCAGACTGCTAGAAAAGCTCTAACAAAGCTGAAGCGAGGTATTAAAATATTTAAGATTTAGGATTAAGGGCAGGCAACTCACCTGACAGCCAAGAGCTGTTCTCAGGAAGGTCAGTACACTTGCAGACACAGGTGCTGCTCCTGTAATCATCAGCCTTACTTTTCCTCCCAAACTTGCCTACAATAGACACAAGATACTGTGGACACCAAAAGCATTTCAGAGGTATTTCCAGCATCATTTTCTATGACAGCCTCAGCCACTGTTCATCTACAGTGCCACCCACAAATGTTAGAGAATAAAGTTTAGTCTGCTATTGCAAGCTATCTTTCTTGCAGTGTTTAGTCTCATTAACGCCCGGAAGATATGGTATCTCAAACATACAGTATCTGTACAGACTATGGTGTAACTGCAATGCAGACTCTGCCAAAAGACTGCAGTGTTTAAGCCATGGCCTTACAGTGATGGCTTTATTTTTAACTGCCTTGTATCAGCTTCTCATACATCCTGAATGCTATAAAAAGCAGCCACATGGGCATGTTGTACAACCAAGGTTAAGTCCATAGCAAGTGAGTATCAGATATAATAGCAGGCATAACTTACTAGTGACCAACAGGGAGAAGACAGTGGGGGCTACAGGTGGTACTGTGTCATACTTAGCATTCTTCCTTCAGAAGGACAGTGTTTGCTTTCAAAGTGGTAAGAGAAGCACCAGACTGTTTCAGGGTGACTTCCTTAACACAGTTAGCTGATACTATGAGAACTAAGGGAATTGAAAAAATGAGGTTGAAAATAAAAAGACAGCTCTGATTTTTGCTCTGAGTAGCCAGGTAGTCTGTAATCAGTGAAAAAGCCATACCAGATTATAACTGTTCATATGAAATTCAACAATTGCAAACTTCAACTCAGAGGCTTTCAAGCATACCTGTATTTTGCGAAAGATGACTTTATCCCAGAAGCTGTTATTTCTGACTATACCACTTCTGAGTTCTGCTTCTTTCCTCTTGGAAGCAAAATCCAATAGCCACCTCTTTAATGAAGTATCTGCCTGCCCAAAAATCTATTAAGAAACATGAACTATGGTTAGAAGCCTCACAGACTAGCATTCCCTTTCTCTTACAGATACAAGGAGACTCTTAACAGTGAAAAACAAAGTAAAACAACCTTTATTGATAGGTATCTTAATTCTTCTAAGAAATACTTGTGCATTTTATTTTGACCTCAGTTAAAGTGTTGAAATCAGCACTTAACTGATTTTTGATATCCATCAAACTGTGTGATGTTGCTTCATTATGTTTCTTCATTAAAATGGATGAAAATGGATGGTTTACTTCTCTATTCTAGTATCATTAAAATTCAAATTGAGCACAATCCTCAGCATTTTCTGAAAAGCACCCTATCATAATAAATAATGTAAGCACAGGGTGTGGTGAGGAGATGCAGGTCACTCAGAAACACCATATGGAGATCTATCTTGCATATACAAGTTTGCACTTTAGATCACTTTTCAAAGGCTCCTTCCAGCTGTTCTCAGGAAGCCAGAAAGCAGACTCAACAGCAAACTACACATTAGTATATTCATTTGGAAAGAGGAAGACTCAGCATTATGACTGAAAGCACACAGACTGCAGCATTATGGCCCGCTGCCATGCCAATTCCCCAACTTGCTGGCTTCTCATGCTAGGTTACTGCAAGGCTGGCTGAAGTTGAAACAGTGCTATAGCAGTGTGGAAGCCTCAGGGCACCAGACTAAACAAGCAAGAGGAAATAATGAGAAAAAAGTCCCAAGCTTTAACTTTGCTTCTCAAATTCTGGTTGAGAATGTGTGTGCAGAATAAAGAACTACATTTTAAGTTCTAAAAGCTGGTCTCAGGTTTTCCTCCCTTCCAAACGTATTCAAGTATTTGGTCCTGAGGCCAAACAGAACCTTGTGTTACTTGGTGTTCCTCTAGTCTCATGATCAGAGAAATGTCCTGGCTAAGACAGCATAGATAGCTCTGCCATTTCTTTAGCAGTCACAAGACTTATTATATCCTTTAGCTCCTCTAGCTGTATCCTAAAAGGAGCCAGTCACCCATATGCACAAAGCCAATTAAAACCTGAAGTTCAAGAAAGAATCTACTTTCAAATTCCCATCTTGGTTGACCCTAAGTAGGCAAGCAGCACACACAGGAGAGTAGGGCTACTGACACACCTTCTTCCCCAGCACTCCCAGCTGGCTGGTTTACAATTCTCCCAACTAGGACACACTGGCTGCTGTGTAGGAAACTTTTATGTGTCCATGCAAACAGAGGCAAACACCTGACCTTGCTTTGCAAATTCCACTCCATGAGTCAGACGCTAAAAACGTGGCATGCAGATGCCAAGCCTCATTTTCATGTTGTAGACTAGACTTAAATAACTCTCCCAGCACAAAACACAAAGTCATTAATCAAGATAGAGAGAATCAAGTCCCCCACTCAGACTTTTGAGCACTAGCATTTGCTGCCTGAAAGTGTTTTAATGCAACCAGTACTATTCCCTGCACTTTCAGCTCTCTTTTAGAAGGCGATACACACATCTGTTAGCATGCAAATTTAGTATCTCAGGGCACAGTAGTTACTCCTACTCTGGCAGCACTAACTTTATGGAGTCTCTTAAAAGTCTACACAGGTCTTCACTACTCCTGCCTGTAGACTTACCTTGTCAAACATTCTGTTTAACAGTCTTGGTACTACAGGAAATACAGTTGGCTGCAGTGTTTTTAGGTCATCCATTAGTAGTCTGATATCCCCTTGAAAGAATCCTATCCGAGCTCCATGGCACAGAACCACACACTGTTAGAAGAAAGTAAACACTGAAAATGCAGGAGGTACAATGTGTTCCAGCTGTATTTGTATGACAATCCTATGCAGTGTAGACTGTGCAGGATCCACCTTAAATCCTCGCAACTTCTGGACTACTTTTGCAGCATTCTCACACTTCAAGATGGGACTAGAAAGACCCAGTACAAAGACACATCTGGCATACACTAGACTTTCAAAATTAGCACAAAAGCCCCAATCCAAAAAGGACTGCTGGTCAAATAAGGCAATGCCAGTGACTCAAGAGGTAGCAAAAGATTGAAAAGCAGAACTTCTCCATTTGAAATATTTAACAAGCTTATTTAAAAATATTAGGCTTCTGTTTGTACCCTGCTATTTACTAAGAAATTCTGTATTTATAGTGAGCTGTTTTATAGTATGCTGTTTAATAGTCCAGTGAGGATTTCTGCCTTGTGCTACTTCATTTCCATTCCTTGCACTCTGGTTTTCTCTCTCATTTCACAAGACTGATGTGAGCAGAGGACTTGTTCTCAGGTGATTCAAGACGCTCTTTAGAAGATTCTAGCAGAGCCAGAGCTTATTTCTGCATCACTTCAGACCTACACAAAGGAAGGCAGACTTAATTCTGTTGCGTTGTATATTCTCTGTCTAGAAGTCTAGAAGCTTTACCACCTACCTTACACCCCTCCATTTTTTTTCTTTAATAGCTCTACTCTCTTTGTGTTTATACCTACTTGCTTTTATTTCTTCCATCTTCCATAACACCCATTCCCTACTATCAATCCTCTTATCTGCTGCATGAGACATGCTAAGGTGTCACTTGCCCCCTCCACCTGTGTTTTGCCACCATCTGCTAAAAGCAGCAAATGTATCAGTCCACGGATATAGGAACTGCCTTTACTAGGTGGGAACGTAATTGTCAAGTCAAGGTCATTGACCCTCTAACTTGCATGTGATGCCAAAAACAAGGAAACATCAACTTTACATGAGAATTCTAAAGATTGTTTCTCACAGAGCCTGTGTTCATCTCTACCCCAAACAGCAAGAAGTCTGTTTCTCCTTTCTACCAAAAATATTCTTGCTTAATCTCCTTATGTAAATATCTCACCTATTTTGTACAGGCCTCAAACAGCAGAGGAATACTGCAATCCAAACACTTTCTTTTCATTTTGTCCTTTAAAATGCAAGTTCCCGTCCCATTTCTACTGCATAATCAAGAGCAGAGCTGTTACCTACAGAGTTTGTATGTTCTAGTTGCAAGACAGGGAAGTAAAACAGACTGAGGTATAACTGATAGCAAGGTTAACACGAGAAAACGTGCTGAAAGCCCAGGTGGCACCTGAATGCCACAGTTATGTCCTATTCCCAGTCTGGTTTTTATATATATGACACAAACATATGAATATATCCATTTTATAGGTATATATACACACACTTTCAGGAGAAAACTTAGGATTCCTAACAGAAATCATAGGACAATTTCCGGCTTCATGTGCCTTTTCATGCTTGTTCAGATGCCGTTTATTTCCCTATACACACCTTCAACAGCTGTATTTGCAATCTCACCTGAGGAAGAGGTGCTAATTCAACTTCCATAAGTGCAGTAGTTAATACCTGTACCTCTGCAGTATATAAGAAGCTCAATGGAACTGCATCCATTCAATAATGCATAGCACTCAACCATGGGCCCAGAGGTCCCTAAGACTGCTAGTACTAAGACCACCTCAGCCCTCTCATTCTCAAAAAGTAAGCCCCAGATTTTGCTATATGGTAAAACAAGTGATCCAAGAAAATGTCAAAGGTTTGTCATTAA
The DNA here is from genome assembly GCA_013397935.1 of Dasyornis broadbenti. Lineage (NCBI taxonomy): Eukaryota > Metazoa > Chordata > Aves > Passeriformes > Dasyornithidae > Dasyornis > Dasyornis broadbenti. The sequence continues at coordinate 440,871 of VZRN01005535.1, forward strand.
AATGGCATTAACAGCCACTTTAATTTCCTAGAAGAGAATTCCACTGAAACAAATTCCCTTCCTCTTTACTGAAATTTCTTGGAAGCAATGGTAAGTTTAACCAACTTAAAACTATTTTTTTGGAAGCAAACAGAATGCCTGATACAAAATAAATTTTTGAAGTTTGCAGACTAAAGAATGGTATGGACTTTAATAATGCACTAATTATACTGGAGAGAATTTCTAGGCAGTGTACATTTGCTAAGGGATTCTCATGTTCTAGTAAACCAATTTCTTATTAATCCCAGCTCTAAGGTTAATGTTTATATTTTGACATGAAAACCAATTGTCTAGTGCTCACTAGATACTGTTTATGGAACACTGCTTTCCTGAACCTTATTTCAAGCTTTCATACACATTTGCAAGAGTCAAGAAGGAAAAGCATGTATCACGTGGATGCATTCTGTAAGAAAAGTAGGTGTCTCAATTATTTAGTGCAAAAAACAGATGCTTACCTCAACAATTCTCTCAAACATATGAGCCAGAGGCAGGAATGATATCAGAACATCATCAGTGGAAGGCATAAATGTTTTCTGGAAGTGTTAGCAAAAGTTTAATTCTCATTGATTCTCTATTTTGTCTGAGTTAAACACAACAGTGAAATCTAGCATCGAAACTCCAGAGCACAGCCTCTGCTTTAGTTTTGTTTGTAATGAAGCTGTATTGTCTTTGTTTTATTAAAAAGATTACAGCAATGACTTTCTAGCATGAGTAAAGTCACAGCAGGAACAATCTTTTAGAGTTGAGTACAGTGACCAGATTATTACAACTTATCATGCATTGGATTCTGAAGAGAAATAAATTCTGATAGAAACCAAAGAAAGTTCCATTACACATATTGGGAGGGCAGGGGGACAAAAATGTTAAAATACTATTAGTTTGAAAAAATACACTTACATTTTAGATTAGGAAGTTTGTTTATCCAATTAACCCTAACGTTGATATCAAAAGTGCCTTACATGAGCTAATTGAGAGACCAGTGGCTTAATTTAAAAACACTTTTCCTTGCACTAATGAGAAACACTATAAGCCCATGGCAGAATGTAATGTACATTCACATCACGATCATTATAATATTGCTTACATCAGAACAGATTGTAAATCTGTTGGCTTCTTGACCCCAACATTGACTTCTCACTAGTGGGGACAGAGTGCTGTCAAGGTACCTTTTCACTGGGATCTTACTAAAACTTAAGACCAAAGTTAGAGATTTCAATGTTTGTTTTACTCATGAGATTATTTCCCTTTATACAAGTCCACAGTGTTTACCTCTGTAGTTTTCACAAAAGCTGAAGCATTGCTGACTATGTTTTGATGAGTGATCATAGCTCCTTTAGGGTTTCCTAAGGAAGAAGGACACCAGGATTCAACAGTAAAATTTAGATCCTTAAAGTTAAGCTAGTGGTGGCAAAATTAATGTGATAGCATTCTTTGATATTAATACATTTCTTTGTGTATCAATTAAACAAAACACTGTCAAAACCAGCTGGTAACAGTTAAGTAGTAAGTTTGTGATGAAGTCTTAAAATTTTTTAAGGAGCCCAAAGCCTTGGGAAATCATCATGTTTCTCACTCAAAATTGCACTCCTCTGTGAAGATGGAACTATCAAACCCAGATTAATTTCTGTTCTCACATCTGTTTTAAAAATGTAGCTTGTTGCTGTATTCTTTTCCTTAAAATCCATCCCAGTGTTAGGTATTAACTCATAAATGTCAAGCAAGTGACATCTAGACAGTCTGTTTTGGTCTTACAGCAAGGTTGTTTAGCGTTATGAAACAATTTTGCTAATACAGTACCAAAAAAAGACATGAAAGAATTGGCAGTCTGAAGGCAGATGCAGAGCCCTTATTATGTAAACACAGGTCCAGTACTTAATTTATTTCCAAGCCAAAAAATTGTAACACCTCCACCCCCCAATACTGCAACTTTGTATGGATAAATGGGGAAAAAAAAAAGTAAAAAAGTCAAAGGGAACCTTGCCATAACACTACCCCAGCTACTACTTGCCAAAAATATGAAGCAGCAGGGAGAAGTCTTGAAAAAAAAAGCGGGGAGGGCTTCTGAATTAATTTTGCACATATAGAACAGTAAATTCTATTTAATGTAATGAGGTGTACCTGTTGTTCCACTGGTGAAACAGATGACTGCTAGATCTTCTGGCTTTGGAGGCTATGAGAGTTAAGAAAGTATTAGTATGGTTAAGACAGCGAGGAAAAATATTTTCAGGATATTTAATAATAATATCAGGATACTAGTGTTACTTTTGAGCTATGGGAGATAGGGAGATTTGCTAGTTTGATCTAAAGAACACTAATGGGCTTCAGATAGTCACTTAAACTAACTTCATACTTACCATAGGTTTTTGCCTGTGTGCTCTTCCTAGCTCCTACAGAAAGGAGAGGAGAGAGTGTTTAGACATAAGCATGTAGCTTTCTTACTAAATTTATCAACCATTACTCAACATCATAATACTTCATTATTTAGACTGTCTGTTAAGGCATTTTAACTTGTTTAGCAACCCAGTGCTAATGGGTGGCATTCCTGCCAGTGGCTGGAGGGTGGGAACTGGATGATCTTTAAGGTTCTTTCCAACGCAAACCATTCTGTGATTCCATGGTTATTGTATGAGTAACAAAGGCTTTAAAGGACATTTAAAAACATATAGAATAACTACCATGTTCTACAAAGTGATAACTTATCTAAAACTCATGGGGTTTTTCTCCAGCTAATACACCAGAAGTCACTCACTAGAGAAGCTCAAGGTTAAGCAGTGCTATGATAAGGCAACAGACAATCAATCCTATAGCTCATGCAGAAGACGTACCGTTAACAATTACCGAATAAATGAAGTAAGAGTCATCTCAGCAAGCACCTCACACCAGCACTGCTTGTGGAAGGAAGACCGAGTTTCATTGCTGGTTTGTACTCCTTTTACTCAGGAGAAACTCTCATCCAGAACCCTTCTCCCTCCTTAGTTACTCAGATCTGATCACTAATGTTAGAGTTCTTTAGGCAGAAGGGAAAGGATACCAAAACAATCCTTTTATCATCAAGGATATAATAAATAACAGGAAATATTTGCAAGCTGATGTTCAGAATCTATGGGCTTTAAAATTTCAAGCCAAGACTTACTACTATCATGCCTATTTAAGACTAGAAACAATACCTAGCTTAAGGACTTATGCAAGTTAAAGAGGACCTTCTGTTAAGTGTACCTTTGGGAAGCACCATTTCAGGACAGACACATCAACTTCACCACTGCCTTTACATTCCAAGTACACAGTAAAAGCATACATTCCTTTATAAGCCGTAGATTTCTTTAGTATCATGTACCTATTAGATTTGCTCAAGGAGGTTTAAGACAACATTCTCATACCTATAGGCTTGCCTTTTTGAAAGCGTGCACTATGCAAAGATATACCACTATGGCAACACAGCTGTCTGCTCAAAAAAGCACTTCCATTTCAAGTACCACCATAAGTTCAGAACCTCCCTACAACCTGCTTTGAGTAAAATCTGGTTATTTACTGAATATACTTCTAAGATCTCCAGACACTTCTTTTGATCTCTTAGAACAAAACTCCACCACCTCTTCTTATTAAAGAGACATTTATTCGCAGTTACTCAGCTACAAGTAACCACATGATACATACAGATACTGGGCATAAGAAACTAAGCTGATGGCTTCTAGGGGATACATGGAGGAACTGTTCACATAACCCATGCACAGCTGAGCAATAAGCTCAAGCCAGAAATACAGAAAACAACTGTAAAGTTAGAAGCTGTCATTCTGCTCTAATTTAAGCTCCTAAACAGTTCGAAGTTACCTTTCAGGAGATACTGAAAGCCTTACAAAAACAGGGACAAACCTTATCCCTGTTCACTGAAGCACTATTAGAAGTTTACCTCTAACTTATCTTTAGAGATTTAAACAAAAGGCTTTTGGAGCACCTATTACTTAACAACACTTGATGTTTGCATTAATGCAGTAAGAGCTACAAAGTACTACTGAAAGTCACTACTTAAGCATATAAACTTCTAATGTAAAGACAACATTCACCCCCAATTTTGTTTTTCCATAGCTAGAAGATCCAGCGCAAATCATCTTCCTCTGTCAAAAACTGCAGTTCAACTCAAGGAAAGAAGCTTGAAAGAATTTGTGTGAAAACTACAGTTGGGCACTCTTTTTCCAAGTTTAACCCAACTCTTTGGCCAGCGAACTATAAGTCACTTAACTCTAGCCCCATTTCATGTTTTTAGTTGCATTTTAACCCAGCACTCCTACTGAGGCCACTTAGCTTCGGTATAGCCAATCTTCTTTTGAATGAAGCATGCTGACATTTTTGTATCTTTACCAGAAGGTGGCCCTATTAACATAGCTCTCTTAACTGCTATGAAATCAAGTTCAATGCAATGAGGCATTTCACACCAGTTACTGACACCTGCACAAAACAAGCACACTTATCTGGAGATACTAAAAGCCTACTAAGCCAAGCCTTCACCAGAACTGCAGCTGAAACTAGGCTAAACCCAGTTTCCTAACATCACAGTAACGATGTACTTCATGAAATTTGATCCTGGGAAAGGATTCTCCAAATGAGTGAAGTTATGAAATAAACTTGCATAAGAAGTCTATGCAGACAAAGTAAACTACAAGCAAAACCAAGACTTGGACATTAGGTGATTAATCAAAATGGTTTCTACTTCCAAAATCTGGAAGTCTCATTCCCCTGTATCACCATAACCTTATCCTGTAAAAAGTGTACTGACATTTTCCTTCTCACCCAGAACACATCTCGTAGATATGGGGAAAAATGCCATTTTTCACAAAACCAAAGCCTACAAAGACTCTTCTTGAAATAAGGATTTCTGAAATATTAGTCACAGCATGTAATTATCATGTTATGCTTCACATGGGCAAGCCTTAACACTTGGCTCTAGTGTTCATTCTTGGACTATGTTAATAAGCTTTCATTCTGTCATCATGGCATATCCACTTTTATACTTTGAACATTGTGAAATACTATTAGCAAGTTGTTTATTTTTGTGTAAACTTCAAGAGATAATTAAGTATTTTGAAAACAATCCACCACAAGTAAATGGGATGAAAGCAGTTGAGCAGGTTAAGTGTTCGTACCTCTAATTCTCTCATGCTGAAGACTTCCACACCACATTTTCTGCCACGTTCCACAAGATCCACACCAAAAGACTCCATGATAACAATGGTGTTGAGTATTGGAGTTTCTCCCTTTTCCACACTGGTTAGCAGAAGTTTGGCCTTGTCAGGTTTGTCACAGAAAACCAATGACAAGTCAGCTGATGAAAAAGAACTATATTATCAACATGACAAGTTGAGTTTAGACTAGATCCATAAATACTTCAGTATGTCACAGTGGAAGAATTTTCTGAAGAAGGCTACAGTTCTGCTCTCAGTCAGCTCTGCCATCATATATTCAGTTGCTGAACTACTAAAAGCGTCCTACCTTTGTTCACAATGTATGTAATAGCTTCAGCTCCCAGTGTATCATAGAGTGGCACCACCACCATGGAGTATGCATAGCACCCCTGTTCAATGATGACCCACTGCACAAAGAGAAGAGATGAAAGTCACTGTGTTTTGCTTATTGTAACAGACCTCCAAGAAAAATTCATAGTTAAATCCTAACAAGGAAGCTAATAAAACAGAGCTCACTTGGACAAGTCTTTCTAAAAGGTAAGTGGCAGTTTGCATCACTTTTTCACTTTGAAGACCTACTCAATTTTTATCTGTGGAAGGAGAAAAAAAACCCCAAATAATGAGGAGCTATAGGAAAGAATCCAATCCGATAAAATTCAACTCCATCCCTAACAGTTATACTAAGTACTTCTGAAAAAAGCCATTAACATTAACTGTCTCCTTAATTTACCTACTAACAGAAAGACTGAGCAAGAGTACAGTACTTTTTTATTGGTTTTAGGTTATTGAGGTAGACAAAGCTTTCAATATTCAATATTACCATGAATCAGCGAAGGACTCACCTATGTCTTGACACACATTAAATTTATATACACACAGTACTCTTACCCCTACATTATCTGCATCTCATTTGATGGTCAGATATGAAACATATGCAATTAAAGTAAAAGTCCTTCGGAGAGCCAGCCCCAGAAAGTTTCTCAACATTTCTCAACACTAACCATTCTTCTTTATAGGAATCTAATATGAAGACTTCTATTTAAAAAAATGCAATTACATCCCCGCAAGCTGCAATAAGAAGGATTTACCTGCTACCAAGAACAATACTCAATAAACATAATGAATATTGCAGCCTTTTTATGTGTTATGTGAGCTGGCAATGCTTTACAGCCAGCCTATTTTCATCCAAAGTACTATCAAGGTAACATAGTAATGCAATTCTTTTTTCTGATAGTAACTGTTGGGTATCATTTGTAGTCAACTAGCTACACCAAAATACAGAATAGCATGCAACTCTTCAAATGGGAGCCTCCAGACCCATGACGAGGCCAGTGGAACTTGAACATTTCTGATTTTCCCACCAAAGAGTGACAAAAATTTACAGTACCTTTAGTCAGTCCCACTGACAGGAACAAAATAGCATGCATCTTTAAAAGTTACCAGAACTTTCAACTCCACAAAGATTGCACTAACAAGGCTGTTTGTTTCCTTTCCCCTGCCCCAAACTATCACTCCTTCTAGTGTTTTTGCAGAACTAGCCAGCTACCTCATCCCCATATGATGACAAGTTTAAACATGATACAGCTGATTATTCCATAAAATACCTAATATAGAGACTATGCTAAAGTTGCCAAATCTCAGTTTTACAAACTGTTTATTAGGGGCCAGTTTCCAAAGTACTCTATTGATTGAGACAGCCTTAAACACAAGAAATTTTTCTGACAGCACTCATGCAATGGGCCAGTTGTACACCTCTTGTCCAAAAAGACTTCTTATAAAACTAGTACAAGGCCAAACAATAGGTAACTAGACTTTCATGAAGACATTACACATACTGGTAAGTCTAAGCAGGCACATTTATAATACCCATGAAAAGGTCCACTGAATAATTCTTAAACAGCATCGTCCAGTACATGTAACAAGGGGGCAGCTGTACTGCCAGAAGTTTAGAGGTTATTTTCATAGGGTGGAGGTCTACTACAGCAAGACTTCAGAAACTGCACACAGTGATAAAAGCTTCCTGTTGCAGCCTCCAACAACTCATCCAACAACGCGTCATCATTCTCAATGGTATGACCAGCATCTTTACTTTCTGGGCTAACAGGACACTTTTTTCCATTTTGCTTCTAAAATTAAAAGAATAAATATAAGTATCAAACCCTGCCACTTGAATGCTCTCAAAGCCCAAGCCAGCAACTAGTACTGACTATTGCTAACAGTCAGACTTTCAGTTTCTTGTCTGACATGGCTCTGATCTACTAGGGGAAACTGTATTTCATTACTGTGTTTTTTTCTCAATCCAAAACAAAACTCTCACTTCCAGAAGAGATGACTGTTTTCCAGGAACTCAAAGAGAAATGAATGCTTTAATTTACAAATCCAAGTTTGTTTTTTTTCAGTGAATATTTAAGCAAGTTAAGTTTAATGCTAGGGTTTTCCCCAATAGGGTATTTCCCCAGCAGCTGTTCCCTGAAATAACAAATGTGAATCATTTCACACAAAAAACCCCTCACATATTTTCCTGTCTGGATTAGTGATTATTTTTAGGATGTCACAACACCCATCCAGTAGTTTTGATCAGGGAAAATCCCAGATTTAAAATTGCTGGCCAAGTCTTTTCAGCTCATTTCTGACCCAACTCAAAGCAATGCAACTTAAGCATTTTATCTCTGCAATCCAAGAGCAGATTTCCATACTCTCCTCCAGAAAAGTCACTAACCCAGCAGAGACTTTGCACCCAAAGATCTATAGAGAAACAATTCAAACTGGGACAACAAAAACACCTGTCTCCCTTTTTTACTTCCTGTTCATCATGTTATATGCACACAAAACTGAACTGTAGAGTCTGTAAATCCATGTTATTTAACAGCTTCCTAGTTGAATATATTCCTGCCTTTTTTATTACAGAAATAAATCTACAGCTGTTAGAAACAGAACTCCAACAGGAAAACCCAATAGTTCAGGAGTTTCTTGGGGTGTAGATTGAGAGAGGAAGAAGGAAGCCAAAGTCCCTTGTCACACAGCTTACATTTTAGTGACAAGGGACCAGAACACTGATAGAACTTCTAACCCTGTCAGAACTGTAGATGTCCTTTGATAATGGCAAACACAAATGGGAGTATTTAATCAAGAGGGACAGCACCCTTTTGACTGGGTGAAAACTAGTCCCCAGTCTTAATACAGGTTTAGCTTGAAGTAGCTTAATGCAGCAAGTACTAGCTCAAGCTACAAAACACAAACCTAGGTTAGAGAAATTCAGTCCTATTAAACAGATTTAATAAACAAGTCTAAAGAATATTTCATAATAGTTTTAGAAAAGGCAATCTAGAACCACATCTGGGTTAGAAAGGATAGGCACTATCAACCTGAATATACCCATAGCTGTCTCAGGTGGTCATCTTTAATTATGTCACTCTCAATCTTTCTACCCATTTTTATTAAAATAACTTCAAACTTTTGCCTTCAGCAGTAGTTTTCCCTTCCAGAGTTTTTATGCCCAGGGCCTTTGGCAGAAATAGAATTATCACCTTAACCCATCTTTTTGTCCAAATATTTAATCACTAAGTGTTCCTTTGTGTTTTAAAGGTTTAAACGCCTCCTTGTGACTTCCTGTCACTTTCAACTATCTTGGCCCTCCAATGTTACTTTTTAAGAGAAACCAAGTAGTGCTCACATTAACTAAGAATGTTTGCTTCCCATTAAACAAGCGACCTCTGTAACCTAGAAATAGAAGATAATTAGTTAAGTTCTTCTGAATTCCCTGATTCTTTTCCTGCTCTCCAGCCTTCAGCATTTAGATCTGGGAGCAAAAAAACAAACAAAAAAACCCCAACCAATCAAACAAAAAAAAAAAAACCAAAAAAAAACACAATCTAAGACCCTAACCATTGTGTCAACTAACAGTTTTGTTTCTTAGCTAAAAGATGTCATGTCTATGGCTCATGGGTCTACAGTGTCAGCCTTTAGGCTTTTCCTGACACCAAAGGGGCTCTCAGTAGGGAGGTACACTGCCAAGAGATAAAGAGTCAGCCATTTCAATAACAGCCAGACCACAAATACACAAAATGTCAGTTAAATTACCTCAGGTCTGTTTTGTGAAAAGATTCCTATATACTGAATTTGAGATGGTTTGAAGCCTCGGTGGAGTAATGCAGATCCCACATACTCAGCTCTGTCTGAAACCTGGAGGGGTAAAATAAGAGAGAGGACAAAAAAAATAAGAGCAAGCTCATAATTGCAAACTCTCCTCAACAATTAATAGTTGGTATGAACGAGAGAGAGGTTTTCTAGGCTATTTTGGATGCCCTCTGTGACTCTGATAACCTAAACATTGCAGTGCCATTACACTGAACTGATTTTAGTTACTACACTTGCACTCCATAGGTGGCAGAAAAAACACTCGATACAGTGAGATTTGAAAGTGTAACATAAGTTTAAAAGTTCAGCACACATACACAGGAAAGGCTATTTAGCCGTACCTGTGTTAAATCCAAGAAGTGACCCTGGAGTGACTAAACATATTTCCACTTAATCACAAGCACTACACATACCATCCTTCTACTTCATTCAGTGCCTTTCTGAATAGCATTTCTTCCTTCAAAATGCAGGAGAACAAGGAGGCAAAACCCAGTTATCTCTAAAAACAAAGCCTGGGAAGGCAATTTTCTAAATTCTTTCTATATGGCACGACTTGAAACCATGTTAGTCACATTATCCCAACGGCAAAGTTTTATTAAAAGAGTTGCGCCTAACAAACTCCCAGCAAAGTCACCTTGGGGAAAAAGTGAGGTCTGCTACACACAGAAGGTGTTTAATGACCTTAACAGTATGCAATAGGCAAGGTTTATGCAAATTTGAAGACCAACTGATTAAATCAGGAACAACCTAAGAATGCACAGCTGTTAGTGGAGATTTGCATACAGATACTTTCAGGGATCAATAAGCAGTATGCTGCTAGTTAGAAGCAGATCTGTTAGCACCCTATATAACCATCATTCAGCACTATGGAGACAAGTTGCCAGGAAGCCCAAACAACACCTGGTCTCCTAATGTAAAGTGAGCCTCTTGGAAGCAAGCACCTAAAGTCGTAGAAGTCTGAGCCCTGTGAGCACTACTTTGAAGCTGCAGCTCTTCAGAGGCAGTGCCCAAGTTCTAAATGATTTAGCATTGAGATGCTAAGGGCTGCCAAGATAACACTTTTATTTAAGATTTTTTTTGGGTTAACAAAGCAGGCACCAGAGAGGCTCTTTTTTTCTCTCCCTTGCACACATTCAAGGCTGTTCCTTTAACACACTGTAATAGGAACTAGAACCTTTTTGCAATATTCTGCTACTACTTTAAAACATCTATAAATAATTCAGATTTGTTATATCACATTACTGGATGTCGTATCAATGATCTCAGCAAGCAAAAGCAAGTCTAGCACAAAGTTAGAGAGACTGCTTACCTCTTTATAGGAGATCCATTCATATGGCTGGTTTGGTTTTCTAACACCTAGACATGGACCGTTATCTAAAAAAAGATAAAAGTTACTCAAAATTTAACCCAGACTCCTCTGTCCTGACACCACTCTTAGTGTTAAGCCTCTAGATTCTCAGCAAACACCTTCAGATGACAAATGAGGTTTTTTCAGGGGTGCAGGGAAAGAATCTGGGAGAGGACAGAGGCCACAAGGTTGGTTTAGGCGAAGGAACACAGCACTGACTTTATTTGCACAACTCTGTTTCACAAGCTAACAGCTACATTTGTCTTCAAGAAAACTCACATCCAATACATTCATCATATTGCCAGACAGATCCCCTATTGCCCAGCTGCATTTCAAGAGAGCTCAAATATGTAGTTCTTGACATATTTAAAATATTATCTTTAATTTTACTTACTTGATACTTGTAAACCCCTTTGGAAAATATCATAAACTGTTCTCACATCATCATAGTAGTACAGCAACAGTTCATCGCTGTTCAGAAGAGATGACCTTCGAGCATGCTCACCACCCTAGGAAAATCAATTAGAAAGGTTAGACACACTTATTGGCTATAAATTAATAAGAATTGCTTGAAGGAACTTTCTTCTTGAGAGAACTTGAGAGCTATGCAAGGTTTTCCAGAACATTGTTTCAAGAGTCAAACTGCTCCCTACATTACCAAAAACCTGTCATGCAAAATCTTATTCCTCAGCTACCTATGACAGCACAGAACAAATGAAAATAGTAAGGACTGTTAAAGGGCATTTTGTCAGACACACTTTTTCTTGAAGAATATTTTACTCTTTTAGTGCAGTATATAGCATAATTAATTTCATCAAGCTTTCTAAATCCAGCCTCAGAGCTCTCTAGACAGAATATTAATGGTGCCATCCTGATCTACTTTTCTAATTAAGATTACAGAACATAATCACACTTCAATATGTGTTTTCAAACCCTAAATGATTTTAGGCATGGTCACCAACACCCTAAACAAGCACTCTCATAAACAAAATATTCTGTTCCAAATAAGAGTCCTTTAATCCAATTAAAAGTTCTATCTTACAAAAAAGGGTTTTCTCCTGATTTATTTAAATGCAGTCAAGACAACACCATCTTGAGAATTAAAATCACAATTTTTCAGCTGGTGAGCATTTGCATAAGCTACAATTGGAAGTCAACACAAGAAATTAATTACTCAGTTTTAACACTGCCTTTTTTAGAGTGACTGATGTAATAATCTCATTTTATATCAATCTATAGCAATCAAGTTTCACAAATTGCAGTTATGCAATTACTATTGGGCCAGAGTTGTTAATTAGTCCTATTATGATGACAGACACCTACAAGCAAGTTCTTATCAGGAAGAGCCCAGCAGGTTAAACAGAGGGTCTTGAGTAAACACTGCAAGATTTTCTCTCTATCAGCATAATCAATTTCTGGCTCTTTCATAAAGGCAAACCCTAGACCATTCAAGCACAAATTCAGTCTATCATCCACAGCTAAAACTTGCTCATATGTAGTCACAGGTTCCTTTTCCTGTTTTCAAAGTATCCTGAAGGACCAGACATCAACTGTTCCATGTATAAGCTACATAAATACAGGTTTATCTGCAGAAGATGTCATATTGCCCACGTCTATAGAAATCAGCTAGCACATTAAAGGCCCAGAGAGGAAAAAAATATTTTTACACTAAAACAAGTCTAACTTGTTTTAACAAAACACTATGAGTAATACAGTGCTTGCCACTCCTTTGACAGTAAGCAGAAACATACACTGTGAACATGACCCAGAACAAGTTAATGAGTGGCTTACCTCTAAAAATTTGTAACATAGAAATTCAAGAGTATACTTGCTCTCAGACCAACATCTACTCTACAGGAAATTAACAGATCACTAGTACATGTCTCTGCCTGGAAAGAAAAGCAAGACTGCTTGCTTCATTGCACTGGTTTCTCACATCTTGGATAATCAAGGTCATCTTCTAGATTTTCCCAGTGTTGCCACTCTGGGGCTAATCTGAGAAATATCACACAATATAGTTTGTTACCATGGCCATGGGTAACATCAACAAGTGCAATGTATCACGTGCATTATGTCTGATATGCTATAGTTCCTACATCAGGTGAAACACATTAGCTTAAGTCATTCCTCAGCAAGAGTCAAGAAGTATTTGTTTCTTCTCATGTGGGCTACTACTGCTTTGTTTACATGCCCTATTACACATTACCTCAAGAGCAGTTTTTTCCAGGGCCTGAGGTACTAACCAAATTTGAAGATGAGAGTTATCAGACAGTATACTGCTTAGATACAGGACTGATGGCTCTGAAAAAAGAGAAACTACAACAAACTATTATGGAAAAGTTCCCATTAGTTCTTACGGGCTTTCAGCAAGGGGAAACATAACCAACTTACAGTTTTGCTTACTTTGTTCTTTTTCCCATAGTAAAGTAGAATTAACTGGATTTTCAACAGTCTTAGAATAAAAGTTTTTCTGAAAAACACCCAGCTCCTTGTGCGAAGGCCATAAGGAGTTCAATGTTATTGATGCAGTGAAATACTCCCAAATACGTTGAAGGTCAAACCACGAGCATAATGCAAGCTCTAAATAAACTCATCTACTAACCAATAGAATTGGTCTTCACTTTGCTTGAGAGCAGCAAGAACTACTACTTTAAGAGCTTATCCAAATGGTCCTTATCCAGAAGGTCTGTGCAATATAAGGGAAAGTTCTGTTTACAGCAAACTTGTTTTAAAAAAATCACTGGTCATTACAATCACCAAGTATCTAAATCTCAGGACTGGAATACCTGATGACTTCACACAGGTTAGTTGAATGGCATCTAACAGATCTGTCCAGTAAAAAGATTAGCAGTCAAACGGGTTGTCAGTTTTAACAGAGTGTTTCTAAAGTAGGTAGGCAATAAAATCTGATTAATGCAAGAACAGTTGCTAGTTATTTGTGTAAAGCAGCCCTTGCAGCAGCTCAGGGACGCGTAGGAAATTAACCCATTACACATCAAGTGCTGGTCATTAACTAAAACCTTGGCGTTGGTTAAAAATTGCAGCATCTGAAAGAAACAGATTTATTCCACAACAGAGCGGGTATTACTCTATCAACGCTTATTCAGGTCATATAAAACAACTGCTTTTGTTCAAGCCATGGGTTTGCTTCATTTTGACAGAGGCTATTTGGGATTAGCAGTAATGTCAAAACACACTGTAGGCTCCACCATGCCTCAGAGACAAGAGAAATTTCCCTTTCCCGGAGAGGGAAAGTATACTAGCAAGTGGTGCTTAGGTCACCAACATACTTATTATTCTGAGCAGCAAGTAGTATAAACCAGAGTTCTCAAACCAGCCATATAATTTTAAGCATGCTAATCCCTAGGTAAGCATACAGCACCTAAAATTGATCATTCATAGGGCAACAAGTACACGTCTAATGAAGCGATTCTTGTAAGACAAGACATGCTAGAATTCTGGTACTGTATCAGAAGAATGTAGGAGTTTTAGGAGTTGAATACTTCTCTCTGTATTTGAATGTCTTTTCTTCAGGGAACAAAAAAGCCAGTCAAATCCAAGAAAATACTCATATCCTAATATTTATTTCTGTGCTATTCTTCTACATGCTTTAGCATAAGTTGGGACAAATAAAAGTTTTCTAAGCAAGATTTAATATATTTGACAGCCATACACCTGCACTCAAAATCAATAGTCAAACTTATTCAGCTCTCAGTCACCACTGGAAAGAAAGAGCAATCTACAAGCAGACAGATCCAGATGTGAATGACACATCCCTGAAGTGCTCAAAGCCAGGCTGATAGGGGCTCTGAGCAACCTGGTCTAGTGCAAGGTGTCCCTGTCACTTCAGTAACTCTTTGCACCTATTTTCAACTAAGTGTGCAATATTTATGCTCATCCAGTGATGGTTAAAATGGATCACTGGGTGCTGGCCTACCAAATCAAAACTTTTGAGAGATGGGAGGTAACCTGCATTTTGTTCCTCCCACATGAAGTTATGAAGGTATGTTATGAGAACATGCAGAAACCCTACTCTAGTCAATGACTTGATTTATCTCCTTGGCCTCTAACAAAGTTAAGTCACAAGTAAGAATTATGTAGACGCTTATTTCTAGTTCAAATTTCTTATTGTTAATGAACAGGTAGATTAGACAGTAAAATGGTTGCAAAGAGGCATTGCCCTCTGCCATGTCTTTTTTGGAGCAACTCCTCAGACCTTTTAATATCATATTGCTTAGGCAGAAGAAAAATATTAAGACAATTTGATTTTTTTTTTCCTGTAGAAGTGACAATCCATCTTAACACATACACAAGAAAATAGAGTATGAGAAGTTAAACTTGAAGCAAAATGTAGTGAGAACCTGAATCCCAAGTACTGTATTAGTGTCACTGTTATAAGAGTAGCAATTCCAACAGATGCTTAAAACTTGATCTAAAATACACATTCTCATTTTATTACAGTTTAAAACATTATTTATCATTCAGATATAGCCCTTAATGCAAACAAAGTTGGCTAGATGTTTCTTATTTCAAGATATTCTCTAAGTTTCAGCTCTTTCCCTCCACAACATGCTAACACACTCAGGCGTTTTTCATTTAAGTCTTACTATTATTCAGCCTTCCCATTAAAATGTATTTGCTAAAGAGGCATTGAAAAATAATGCTGTTATACCTATCTTGCTCTGATCAGAGAGCCAATTAGTATAATTGGATCAATGATGTATTAAGTAGCTTAGTGAAGTCTCATACCACCAAAGAATGATTTCTATCTCAGAATCCAGCAGTGACAAGCAATTTAGCTTGAAGAAGTAAAGGTAGTCTCAAGCAAATAAGCATTTGTCATGGGGTTTATGGACAGCTAAAAGCTACTGTTTTACCATCTTATAATACAATTTGCTTCAGCAGATCTGCTGAAGTCTATATTAATGAGGCCCTCCACAGCTATAAAACTTTCACTGCTAGTTTATTCCAGCAACCAAGATGTGCCGGTTTACAAGACTATTTCTATTCATTGTCTACATGTCTGCTGTCAGAATTGGAAAAGCTCACCATGAGATGAAAGATCTAACTTCTAGACCCTTACTCTACCCATGTTGCTGGGAAAGAGGTGTTTTTGGCAATTATCACATTGCAAGTGCGTATTTTTGCTTCCCTTTTGTGTACTTCTAGTAGCAGACCACTATTTGCTACAGTAATATGATGTGTCAGTAAGCTTGCTGTATGCCATATTGAGAAGATTAGGAAATAAACTTGCAAAGGGAGAGGCCAACTAATGTGTCATTCTTCAATCTCAATTATTATGAAACCTTGAAAACAGTGCCCAATTTGAAGGTATGACAGGAGCTTGCTAAAGTTCATGAAGATGATCTACTGTAAATTTCAAACTGCTCTGCCACATTTGTTTACATCAGTTTGTAGTCTGATGTAAACACAAGACTCATGTTAATTCATTTGATACAGGACAACTAGATGCAGTCTATCTATGCAGAAGAATGTAGTGTAAAGGCAGACTTTAGTTCCAAGCATATATATAAAAAATCCATAGTGGTAGTTTCTGACTATCATGAGTACAGCAAGAAGTTGACAGTTTTACAATCCAACATTTTATAAGTATCTCCCTTAAAGACCTCAACTTTCCAAAACTGTCCCTTCCTTCAAAAGGAGAAAACACCTTGTCTATCCTGAAGAAATAGAAGTACTCTTGAAAGAGTAAGTATTTGACTCTGTAGGGAGCAGAAGAACCAATAAACCCCAACTCCCAGAAACACCAGCCTTGCAATCAGTTGTCTGTATTTGCTTACAAAGCAACAGTTTCTCCCAGTCAGACTCTTTCCACATTTGACTTCACTTTTAAAAAGCCACCACCTAATTGTAACTCTGCTTCTAAAAAGCATAAGACAAAAGCTAAGCTAACATATCCAGAGTTTAGCAGGTGGTTCGTTTAATTTCAGCGTACTCTATGTCTGGGATCTCTTGGCAGACTAGTACTTCTTTCCACAGATCATCTGAGGACAATTAGTACCCTCTTCATGCTCGTAACACAATATAAAGTCTCATGTGTCAGCTATTATACACTAAAAATATCAGAAGAGTACTAGCCTAATCAGTATACACCAGTATTCATACTCTAACCCCAAGACCTAATTTAATAGATCATCACATGGCCAGGAATTGAAAACTACACTTTGCCAATTCTAACATGAACAAGTTTTGTCACTAGTGAGATCAGAAGCTCAGTTGTCTCAGCAGAGTCTTTTTCTCCTGTGATAGTTATTTCCACTGCGACCTCAGCCCTCAAGTTGGTTTTCAAATTCAGAAAGCCAAAATAACACATTCAAGGCACATTTCAGAAATTTATTCCCCCCACACTACAGGTTTAGAAACACCCTAATGTAAATCAAATGTTTGGTCTCTCTCAATACTGCATTTAGGGTTCAAATTTCAGTGAACTACAGCATCCATCAAGTGACACTCACCTCTACTTCCACAGACTGCATTGCTAAATCACATGGTGGTTTTAGTGCTTTTGGTCTTGTCGCATACCAGTAGGTTGTGAGAGCTGCAAAAGCTCCGAAGCCCATCAGCGTATTTGTTGGAAGGGTGCGCACATACTGTCTGACATCCCCAAGTTCTGGCATTCGTAGGTATCTAAACAACTCATGTGCTTGCATTGCAGTTCAGTGCAGTTGTTCCAATGCTGAAATCTGTTGGTATGAAAAAAATTGCACAAAAAAAAAAAATCAGAAATTCCCTTTCAATTCACTGTTGGTGTAGGATAGTGATGTATGCTTTGTCCTACTGGCTTCCCACTCTCCAAATAACTTGATCTGCCACTAGGCACGCAATATCTTTAGGTATCTGTGCTGCAATTAAATAAACAAGCAATTATTAGTTCATACTCTGGAAAACGAGGTGTGGCTGAGAAGAGAGAATTTCTTCAGGGTTTTAGTATTGCTTTCAAGAGAGACTGCATTCAAATTTTTTTTAAAAGCAGACCTTTTGTTAAAGGAGCGCATTTCACAAATGTAAAATAGTTATTTGTAGACTAGCTCTACGCAAAATTGTTTAAACAGTTAATCATCATGCAGAGGAGTCTGGGAAACCAAGGGCAGGGGTATATGTTATCTTGCCTGCATGTAACAGAAAGCATCCTAATCCTATAGCAGCATAGCAGGAGCAGAATTTTTCCTCTCCTAAATCCAGTAAAATAAACTTTTCTACTTTTCTACTCTCCCTTCAGACATGCACAGAAAGGTCAGTACAGCAAGCTGCTTTCAAAGCCGATATCCTCCCATAGCTCCTCTATGGTACTTAGCAAGTTTCCTATTTCTTCCAGCACCATGCCTGCAATTTATCTCTCGTCATGCCACTAAAGCAGTGGCAAATGAGGCCCAAGGCAGCAGCACGCAGCAATATAATCAAGCACAGGAAGCACATTTGATTTGTCACGTTCACACAGAAGGAAGAGCTGCAAGAGGCTGCTCCCCGCCAGCACTCACTGACACGGATATTCCACAGCAAGAACCAGCTGCAGGGAGAAAAAAAAAAGGGGATTGCAGTCAGCTCAGCTGGTGCTCTCCTCTCCAGCCAAGGTCTCCCGGGACGTCTGTCACATGCCAAACCCCCCGGCCGATGCCCACTAGGTGAGAGGTGAGCGGGAGCAGCCTGCCCGAGCGGGACCAATGGCAGCCGGCAGCGCTCAGCCCGCAGCGCTCACCCCACCGCGCTCAAGGGCGCCCGCGGGCCCTGACACTGGCACGGCCGCCCGACACCCAGCGACGGCTGCCAACGCTTTCCCGCTTGCTTGAAGAACAAAGAGATGGATTTACTTAGGTAGTTTAGGTCCTCGCCATTTCCTATGGACAACAGAATTAAACAAAGGTCCTAGAAAATATAAAAAGATGTAGCTAATAGCAAAAGCATAGTGCGTAAGGAGCCACCGCTGCAGGATGGTGGCATACAAGACTCTGAAACTCAAATGGGCAGAATTATGTTTATTAGTTTTAGAACCAACCATACTCGGTTAGGATTTCCTACTTCTACAGGAAAACCTCTAGTTTACAGTCTGACCTTGAAATCTTCACTGTTGCAATCAGTTATTCAACCATGCAACAGAAGCATAATCTAGTTCACAAAAAGTCTAACCAGTATTTGGACAAGATTTGCTAGACACAGCAAAACAGTAATAAAATTAGTTCAAAGGGCCCAAGGTTTCACAATGTTAGCAGGATAGACTGAAGCAAGGTCATGGATGGGGGCAATGTCAGGATGGAATCAAGTTCCATCTCTGGAACAGTCCTGGACCCATGGAGTAATCCCCAGCCTGCAGGCACCGCTCTGTCTCCCTCACACTATTCTATTCTGGCATTACTTTAGGGCACAGGGCTGCACAATCTCGACATGCACTGCAGGGCCACTACAGAAAAGCCTTTTTGTTATTTGTACAGTGATATAGAGCAGATTATAATCAAAATCCACAACACATCAGGCTGCAGTGATGAACGGTAGAGATGAACTGAATATATTAACAAGCTCTTCATCTTCCCTTTTTTTTAAAAAAAATCAGTTAGTTAGGATTAACATGCTGTTGCTTTTAATGCATCTAATCATGTTCATTAGCACTGCAGGTGTGAAAACTACTCCTTAAGTTTTACCATACACAGTTGAACAGTAAGAATGAAAAAAACCCCATACACCAACAAGTAAGTCTGGAGTTACAAGTTAATTTCACATATATCATAGACACCATGCTCTAAAACTAGACAAGGGGGGGCTACGATGTGTTTAAGTGCTAAGAGCAAGCTTAGCTCTTTCCTCAAGCTCCTCAATGAGCACCTTTGACTTTTAAAATTGCTTTCTTGTCTGCATTAGTCATGAAGTGTCCTGCACAGACACTATGATTTAGGAATACAACGTAATTGGAATTACTCTTGCAAAAGGCTGTTCTAGCTTTACAGGTAACAAGAACTGAAGTAAACATCATCATTTAATTCACACAACAGTCCCTTTATAGTCAAGGAGCTGCTATGATTTCAGCCTAGGTGAAGAAATGCACTTTGCTTTTCATTTCCTTGGCCACTTGTTTTTAGGGAAGCCTGTAACGTAAAACCTTTATTGAGCAGTTATACCACAAGTTATCAGGTATACAATGATACATTTTGCTGCTTATGTTTATATTAAGATAGTATTTTATTATATCTTCTGTTTCATCCACACAAAAAACAAGGTGAGGACACAGTTTTCTGCAAGACTAAGCAATTCCAAACTTTAACACTATCTGTTAAGCCCCATCAGCTCGTTCTCTGTATTTAAGGCAAAGCCAGCTGTAACAAGGAAAATAAACTCACATTCTTAACATATGCATCCAAATATGCCCCATCACGAAAAGAGGCTTCAATGCCTCCCAGCCTTGAGTCATCTCAATATTTACTTGGCTTATGCTCCAACAACATCGGACACCCTGGGTTTATATCATGACCAAGGAGAATGGTTTAGAGCCTTCTGATTGAGATACAAAGATCTTCACGGCAGAGCTCACAGCTGGCTTTCAGTTGTTTTCCTCAAGGAAGGACCCAGCTAAGTTTGCTCACTCAAGAAAAGTAAAAAAACCATGCTCTCTTCACAAAATCTGGTCCTGCGATCCCTTCTTACCAGATAGGATCTGGATCACAAGGAACAGACTCAAACTAAGCCCCAGTGTGAGATACAGCTGAATACCCAAAAGAAGAAGATCCCAAATGAAAAGAACCAGTCTGTGATACTCAGATTGGTACACATATAGGGGCAAAAGAGCAGAATTGACATTTGAGGTCAAAAGCACTTTTTCTCAATGCAACCAGTAGACCTTGACCTTTTTTATAAAAGACCAGAGGGCAAGCGGTTTTGATAACGAGACAAAACTGCTTCAGAGATAACTATTTGTCTTGACCACCTAGAGAGAAACAGTTCCCACACTGCAGCCCAAAAAGGCACTTGAGGTGAGCCTCCAAACTCACCATATCAATATGGCTAAGGAATTCTGCAAGTTTCAGACAAAGCCAACTCTCTCTGCTCACACACACACCCTGCAGCACCCAAGACTCATTCTTTACAGCAGAGCCAGTATCTCAAGGCAACAACCCAAATTGGCATGGCTCTGCCGTTCTTTGCTGCTCCTACTCTCAGCGTACAATGGTCTATTTACAGTGGGCAGCAGCCTGCCTATTGTCTATCCATGGCCAGACATCGTTCGAGTGCAACGGAAGAGAACAGGAGAACAGCCATCAGCTTCTGTATTGCAAAGAAAACAACCCCAAGAACCAATGGCCTCTCTTTCTCTTTATTCTAATATTAAATGAACAACACACTAACACTGGCATAAAGACAGGTCTATCACATGCTGTAAAAGAAGAGGTTGTGTTATTTCTACAGGCTCTTGCAGGGAGGAAAAATCTACAAGACAAGTTGCCTGTCTCTTACTATGAACCATGTGGCACTAAGGTGTTTTCATTATGGTATGCTGAAACAGGGAACCAGCCACCCACATACCTTTGAGTTGTCCTGACAGCTACCTGCCATTGCAGTTTGTTTTTTTCTTACTCTAACAGGTTACACTGCACAGCTCCCATGGATCTCATTTTTTCCTTAAGCCTTTCTCCACTCAACCTTTGAAAGAGCAAGTGCAGAATCATGTTTGAGCTCCTTTATTACATATAAAAAACAGGTAGAGCAAATAGCTTCGGCTATTAACCAGAAAAATCCTTTTGTCTGAATAGAATACATAATCCTAATCTCAGAGTGCATTTACACTCATCTTAAATTTGAGTCAGTCCAGCCCGTCCTAGATACATGCTCCCACAACCCTCTCCATGCTGGCCAGGCAGTCACTAGGGAGGTAATCTGGCAAACCCCATCTTTCTGGGTTAGTTGTGATGCTACTTCTCAACTAGATCAACTCTTGTCTCAATGACCAGATAGCCTTTAGCTCCCAGAAGGAAACACAACAGCACAGCTGGGGAAGGGGAATAAACTAATCTAATACTACACATTAAGCACACAACTCTAAACACTGCATTCAAGTCCTCCCAGGATATTCTACCTGTCCTGCAGTCAAAGGGGAACCTGACTGAGGTCTTGCAAACACCTGTGACATAGACAAAGTAGCCAGCAAGCAAACCACACCTTCAAGATACAGCAAAGAAGCTTTGGTATTTGAGACCTGAAGGAAAAACCCCAGTTTAAACCCTGCATAATAAACAGGACAGCAAGACGCCTCCTGTGGTGCAGCCTGTCATGTCATATATGACTCCTCAGCCACAGACTTTTCTGAACAAACCAAGTACATTGAACTGTCTAAACTATTACTATGACCTCCTCCACCACCCTCCACCTCACCTCCTGCCCCCTCCCCAATAAAAAAAAAAAAAGTGTCCTTACCCAGAATCACCTAGTTCACCCAGCCAAGCATGAGAGCTTATATAAACCCCTCTTTTAAAGCAGTAACTGACATATTTACCTTCTTGCAAGAGTAAAGAGGGAAGAACTAAAGAGCTGTTAATAAGAGCTGTTAACATCCCAGGCAGGAGGAACCACCAGGTCTTTAATATTCATGCTTCACATCCAACTCCTCTTCAGCTCCCCTAGTCAGGCTCTAAGCAACCATAGGGCATCATGCACTGGGCTGCAGGTTGCCTCTGCTGGTTCAGTTTCTGTTCCTGCATTTGGGACATGGCAGACCTGGAGGGAAACAGCCTACAAACTGGATTCAGACCCATCGGTTAGGCCACAGTGATTTACTTCATAAACTGCAACCAAAGTTAAAGCTCCTGCTGCAACCTTTAAGGAGCACTAAATCTAAAACTGGTGTGTCAAGGCTCTTTTCACATCTACCAGGAAAGTCACAAACCTGTCCTCAGACATTTGGCTGCAATCAAGTGGAACTCCACCTGGATTCCTGCCCCTCAGTGATGTCCAACAAGTAATCTGAGTGCACACTAGTGAGGTCACTGGAGTTTACTCAAGTTCAGGAGTTGAAACACATGACAAGAATCCGCTCAATGCCTTTTGTGCAATTAGAGTCCTCCAGCAACACTTGGTAACCCTATGTATAAAGGAAAACCAACACTTACCACTAAAAAACCTTTCAGAGAGTGATTGATTTAAGTTACCTTTAATCCATGCTATACACACACACAGCCTGTCACTAAACAGTCTTACTGGCTTCTCATCTCCAAAAACCAGAAAAGATGCTTACAAATATTTATTTTTCAGCCTACAGTGCTATTTTTAGGAATTGCATCCCTGCAACTCTGATTTGGAAATACATCATGGCACTATGCTAATCTAGTGTCATTCCAAATACCATTTAGATTAAAATCACCCTACAGAACCCAACTGCTACAATCCAACAGCTTTCTTGTGGCCTAACAGCTTGAGTAGATCATACCAATTTATTAGTTCTACTTCTCCCAGGAAAAGGCTACTATTCAGAAAGCCCAGAACACAATATCAAGCTAACACATGGTTCAAGTGCTCACTTTAGTCTCTGTGAGACTGAGTTTCTCACTCATACTTCTAATACCTGAAGTCTTGAAAAAGGCAACCTGGGTCAGGCACACTAAGCCCCATTGCATCACACTAGCTAGTGTTTACATCCAGCAGGTTGTTACAAAAAACCATAATTCTTAACACTCTGAGACTGGAAGATCAGTAAGTACTCATGAGAAACAACTGGTTCACTGACTGACCTCCCAACACCAGCAGCACAAGAAACTGTATGGCAAACATAGCAACCTTTTGACCTCAGGTATTAAGGTCGACCTGCATTTCCTCTGAGTCAGTGATAGTAAGCATTTTCTTCTTGTTTTCCTAGAAACTAATTCAACCTTACCAGGCTATTATTGCTGTTGAACTGCAGAAGCCAAATTTCCAAAACATGGCACATGCAGTATCAAACTAATCAAACTAAAAAGCTTAATAGTTCTGGGTTCAAGAACAGTATTTCATTAAAAAAAAAGGGAGAAATCCTCTCCTGGAAACAGGACATCATGCACTTCTGCTATAGCCCTTAAAAGGTTCAACTTCAAAAGCAAAAACCCTTTTTCCTCTACATCTCTATAAAACCATACAAGCGGTTTTCAAATGGTTTTGAGCAAGCTACAGTACGACTAACATTCAAATCCTAACCAAAAAGAAGTATTTTACTATCATAAAATGGTCTGGGTTGGAAAAGACCTTAAAGATTATCTAGCTCCATTGGCAGGGAATTATATTTTACCCTGTGTAGATGAGTAGCTATCACCATGAAAGGCAGCAAGACAGCAGAAGCCTTATGTTATCAAGTGTCCTTGTTTCAGGAATCAGGTGGGATCTGCAGAAATGCAAGCCCCCCATCTGCAGACAGGGTTCAGCCTACAACCTGTAAAGGTCAATGCTGTACTGCAGAGCTTCCCTGAGCCACACAGCATTGTAAACTCCCACACAAAACCATTTACCAATGAACAAACCATCAGCCCTCTTACTTGTGAGAATTTCTAGGGACTTACCACTGGTTATATTTACCATAGTGAAATATTTAACATATCTGAACTTGTAATTTAGCACAGCAGGGAGGTACAATATGGCAGGCAGTCTATTCATAAGACTGCCAAAAGCCCAATTTATCAAGCAATGTATCCCTTGGGCCAGAACATCTTTCATCTCTGTTGCATATTCAAAAAATTTCATTCCATTACTCTTCTTCAGTCTACCCAGTTCCATTAACCATATTACTGAGAAAAACAAAACACAAAAACCTACTACTATGTTCTGTTACTCACATTAGTAAAATATTGTTTTCTTGCAGGGAAAAGAAAGAGAAACTTTTTACTCTGCCCCACTGGAGAGCAACTCACATAAAACAGGGAAGGTACAACCCACCTCTGTCTCTTCCCAAAAATCCCATGAAGTATTCCTTTCTAGTGAAGCAATGAGGTAAGAGAACCATGTACACAGACTTTGCTCAAGAAATAGGCAAGTGACTTACCCACATAAGTGTTTCAAAGTTGTCTTTCCTTCCATTTTAAATTGCTGGTTTTGTTTTTCTTCCAATACCAACCTTTTACTTGTCCTTGACGCAAAAGGCTATTTGGGGGTTTCCTTCTCAACAACTGAAGACTTACTTCAACCTCATGTTGTCCAAATTGTAGTTGTAAAATGACATCTATCAAATTTAGAAGCTACCTTTATAAATTCATCATAATCATGCAGTCCTTAGACTAGGCTAGGGCTAGGGCTGTTTGCTCAAGACTTTAAATTGATAACACTACACACAACAGCTACTTGTAATGCAAGCTTTAGCTTTTTCCCATCAGCCATCTTTCAAACATTTCCCTATCCCAGTAAAAGCAAGCTACAGATCCTTTAACTTTAAAAAAGCAGTAAACAGCAAGGTTCCATGAGGAGCTTCATGTATCAGGTTTTGTATTATTAACACTGCTATTATTGCAAGAAGAAGAGAAAGGTATTTCTCCGTAAACTCAATGCCCTCTTATACTCAATTTCTTGATCCAAGTAATCTGATCCAAATCCTGGGCCTGAGAAATCTCAGCTTGTAAGTTTGAGAGCACGTTCCAAAGCAAAAAGATAAATATAAACTCTGCTGATCAGGCTCGGGAGACTGCATGATTCCCTGTAAAACATGTGGATGAAAAAGGAAATCTATTAACACTACATGGATTAGTTCTTTTCTTACCTATGACAGAACCTGACCATCATATCACAGATGCTAACCCAAGTGAGGCATACGTTTAGATTGCACAGTCCAAGAGGGTGTCCATAATACTCCAGACAGCTCACAGGCATGCCCTTTAGAAATTTAGATGGCTGCAAGTGTTGCAATTCCTGTTAAACAGGAACAAGAATTGTATGCATCCTAGAACAAAAGCGTCGTGTAACCAGGCTACATCTCTGTGCTGTAGCACTGCAAATCCTATCTAGCAGCAGAGGAGGCCTGCAAAGTCAAAGCCACTCAACCTTCCATTTTAGGCCAGTTTGGCTCACGCTGCATTTCCATACGTGCTCTAAACTGCTTAAAGAGAAGAAAAAAAAGCTCCTTCAAGTCCATGCTGCATTCGTGCCCGAAAGAACAACCTACTTGAAGGCAAAGTCCGGCGGCTAAACAAACGTGAAGCCCCGGGGTTAGCAGGCAGCAGCGCGCTGCCCAGCCCCGCTACCTGCTGCTCACGCCGCGCCAGGCCGAGCCGAGCCGGGCTGGAGCGCAGCGCCGGCGCCGAACAATGCCCGGCCAGCCTGAGCTGCCGCAGCGCCGGCGGGAGGCCGGGGACAGCCAGATACGCTTTCCTGAAGGCTTTTCCACGAGGGAAAGCCGAGCC
>VZRN01005535.1:466936-489950 GCA_013397935.1 Dasyornis broadbenti
TTTTCCCGCCGGGGGAGCGCGGAGCCGGCACCGGGGGACGCTGACCCCACTGCGGGGCGGGAAGGAAAGCCCCGCGGCCCCGCAGAAGCAGCCTGCAGGGATCAGCGGTGCGACAGGACGGGACCTCCCGACCCCGCGGTGACAGCGGCCGCGCAGACGGCCCCAGCCCCGCGGCGGCCGCTCCGGCAGGCCCAGCCGCCTCCCTCGGCGGCGCGTCCCTGACGGCCCCGACCCCTCAGCGCGGCCAGCTCCGCAGCCCCGGCCCCGACGGCAGGGGCGCCCCCGAACCCCGCTCACCTCCCGGCACCAGCAGCAACCACAGCTGTGCGCGGCTCCCCGGCACCTCCCTATTTAAGCCGAGCACGGCGGGAGCGGCGTGTGCGTGTGCCGAGCCCGCCTCCGCCTCTCCGCGCCGCCCAGCGGGCACTGGGGCCCGGCCTTCTCCGCCTCTGCCTCTCGTCCTTACCCCTGTCCCTGCCCCCTCCCCATGTCCATGCCGCTACCCATAGTAACGCACGCAAACTCGCGGGGCGGGCGGTGGAAATTTTGCGCTGTGCGGGCACGAATGGCAGCGATGCACAGGGAGCTGAGAGGAGCATTGGCACTACTGCCACTTAACACCTTGCAGGTCTGAGGTGATAGCTTGGAAAGGCTTTCTTATGACTTCCAAAAGCACATCTGCATCCATTATAAATATGCTAAATGGACATATGTTTCAGTATGAAAGTGTTGGAAGAGGACAACGACCTTGTTGCAATTTGTTGGTTACCTCTGCTGAGCATTTTTGTAAGGTGCTGTGAATTTGAGGGGCATCTTGAGGCAGCTGGGGCTTTATCAGGACCCCTGATAGTTGTCACAGAATTATAGAATGGTTTGGGTTGGAAGGAACGTTAACGATCATCTAGTTCCAATGCTTCTGCCATGGGCAGGGATGCCTTTCACTACACTAGGTTGCTCAAAGCCTCATGCAACCTGCCCTTGCACATTTCCAGAGACATGGAATCCAGAGCTTCACCAGGCAACCTGTTCTGGTGTCTCACCACTCTCACAGCAAGGAATTTCTTCTTCACATCTAATCTAAACACCCTCTTTCAGTTTAAAGCCATAACCCCTTTTCCTATCACTAAATGTCCTTGTAAACAGTCCCTGTCCAGCTGTCCTGCAGACCCCACACCCCACTACTGAAAGGCAGCTGTAATGTTTCCCCAGACCCTTCTCTAGGCTAAGAAACCCCAACTCCTTCAGCCTGTCTTCACAGGAGAGGTGCTTCTGATCATCTTCATGGCCCTCCTCTGGATCTGCTTGAGGAGGTGCATGTCCTTCTTGTGTTGGGGACCCCAGAGCTGGATGTAGTATTCCAGATGGGGTCTCATGAGAGCAGAGTGGACAGGCGGAATCACCTCCCTTACCCTGCTGACCATGCTGCTTTTGATGCAGCCGAGGACATATTTGGCTTTCTGGGCTGCAAGTGCTGGCTCGTGTCCAACCTCTCATCCACCAATACTCCCCAGGGCTGCGCCTCAATCCATTCTCTGCCCAGCCTGTATTCATGCTTGGGATTGCCCCAACCCAGGTGCAGGAACTTACATCTGGCCTTGTTGAGCTCTATGAGGTTCACATGGCCCCACGTCTCAAGTCTGTCCAGGGTTCTCTGGATGGCATTTAAGTAACCTCAACAAGTTTTGTTTTGGCCTTGTGCTGCATCAGTCCATTAGACCTGTAAATCACCAACCCACATGTCAAAGTCCCACTATGTTGCACATTCTGCATTGCCATAATTTTGCTGTGTTTCCTGGGTATTGAGTTATTTTAGGTATGCGTAGGGGTGTTAAGGCTTTACACTTTCATATGTGTGTGTATATATATGTCTAATATTCTATAAATTACTGGAGGTACTTTTATTTTACATAAAGGCAACTACTGTTTCCTAGTGCTTCAGTTTATACTGAAATACACTAGGCAAAAGACTTCCTGCAGAACAGAGTTTTAAGAAAGGAAGGAGCCTATATTCATTTTTTAGCACAAAGGAGGAGGGCAATTGTGAAGTTGCTGATAGTCCCCAGTTACGTGCACTTGGGTTCACACTATGGAGTGGCTCAGAAATGCAAAATAAATTCCTTTCTCAGGAAAGGAAGTGTAACCACATAATCCAGGAGTGCATCTGACTGACTGCTGCTGAAGCCTATAGCATGAAGTCTATAGCATGGCACTAAAGCTAGTTGAGTAAGGCCCCAGAACACAAGCAGCATGGACATCATCTACTCTGCCACAGGTGGGCTCTGCTGCTTTGCTCCTATTGCACCACACTTCACGCTCATGTAGACACGGCCAGACTCTGCCAAGAGACTTTTGTGTTTAGTTCAGGATTTTGGATGAAGGAAACAAGTGATGTAGAACTGTATACACCATCTCAGGCACTGGCGATTTTGTGCTTTGTCCTGAATGTATCTAGGTTCCATCTGCCAAACACCAAAGCTTATTATTTTTTAACTGCTATGCTAATTAATCCTTCATCAGCACATCTTTCTCCTCATCTGGGTTTCTAAAGGCCATAAACCACATTTTAGTGCTTTTTCCAAGAAACCTCAATTAACTGGTTTCCTCTTGTCTTTCACTGGAAAAAGACTTTCTAAAAAATCTCTTTCTCCTTTTGTCTCGTATCTTTTCATGAATTCTATCAGCAACATGAAATTGCAAAAGTCCCAGCTACACAATATTTAAATAGGAATCTCAGTAATGCCAGGTATCACTCTTCTGATGCTCCTTGACACTCACCACATTATACATCCAGGGACTACATTACTCTCTGAAATCAGCTTTTTTCCAGCTGATCAGAAAAGATAGGGACCCAGTCTCAACCAAACTGTGTAGAGAAACATCCACAGACAACAAGAAAGTAGGTGCATAAACAAAATCTACAGTGACAATATTGGGCTGTCTTACACAAGGGAACAAAGGAACTTGGTGCTCCTTTGGATCAGGATGGGTCTAAGACACTTTACCAATTACATACACATTTTTAATGATATTTGAGGTTTCACCAACTCTTTTTATTGGTGTATAGGGCATACAGGCTCTAAACGTGTTTCACTAAGGAAATCTGCTCATTAAGTATGTAATGTAAACCAAATAAGGTTTACATTACATCCAAAAGGACATTCTGGCTTTCTCATTTAAAGGGAGTTCCCTGTATTCCAGTCTGTGTCCACAGCCTCTTGTCCTTTCATCAAGAAGGGTCTGCCTCCATCTTTCCCCCCAAAATAGGTATTTACACAGCAGCAAGATCTTCCCCTAGC
The DNA here is from genome assembly GCA_013397935.1 of Dasyornis broadbenti. Classification (NCBI taxonomy): domain Eukaryota; kingdom Metazoa; phylum Chordata; class Aves; order Passeriformes; family Dasyornithidae; genus Dasyornis; species Dasyornis broadbenti. Next base: position 470,233 of record VZRN01005535.1, read on the forward strand.
CCCAAATTTTCCCTTCTTACAGCTAAATAATCCTAGTTTGCTTAGCCTCGCCTCATATGACAAAAGCACCAGTCTCTTTACCATATTCATGGCCCTTCACTGGACTCTTTCCAGTATGTCCATGTCTCTTTTGTATGGAGGAGCCCAGAGTGGACACAGTGCTCCAGGTATGGCCTCCCCAGTGCTGAGTAGAGGGGGAGGATCATGTCTGCTTGACTGCATGAGGAGAAAGGACCACTCTTGAGCTTGGAGAACGTGATCCTTAAAAAAAAAAAAAAAAAAAAAATCAGTTTTCTTGGACCTCTCCTCTCTTCAGGACCATGATGTTAACAGGGCAATTATCCCACAAAAGGATTACCCAAAACAGAGGATTTCCATTTCAGCATATGAACATTATAGAATTTCCAGCTTCGTATTTTCTTTTCCCAGTAATATTGATAGAGAACTGTTTTTATATACATGTAGTGGTTGTCATTGCCAAAATAAATTCATCATCTGACAGAAAAAAAAATCTCTTAGCTGTGCTCTTTTTATTTTTATTTACATGGTATGCACATCACTCTAGTGAATTGGGTAATCCTAAGTGTTTCATCTCAGAACCATTCTAAGTGTATCATTTTTACATTAAACAGACTGTCTAGCCTTCTACCATACTGTATCTGCATCTGCTAACACTTGTGTGCAATCTCAAGAGAAGAAAAACAAAGAAATGTTATATAAACAAGCACTTCAAAATGGCTAACGCATATAGCAATTAAAAACCATAAGCTACGGTGTCCATGGAGCAGGAATAGTTGCTTTATGTCTTGTCAACCCTCTTCCTAGTGAGAAATGGAATAATGATGCTTTTGCATTTGTAACTTTCATACACTTGAGAAACAGACTACCAGTCCTGACAGGAAATGCCAGGGAGCAGGAAAGGGGAGTTGGGTCCCTCCATAGTCAGGGAACCAGCAGAACCTGAGGACAACTCCAGTATAAGTGATGTTTTTCCCCAGGAGCTGTGCTGTCCCCCAGGGCACCCAGACAGATGATACCAAGTGGTTTAACCAACAGCTTTGGGCAGTTTGAGGTGACAAGTCAGGTCTGGGGTCCATGTGGAGACCCAGTGGGGAAGAGTAGGAGCCAGCACCATGACCAGAGATAAGGCTAGGACATACGTCATCTCTCTCGGCCTGCCAGTCATGCTTCTTTTGATGCAGCCCAGGATGTGGTTGGCTTTCTGGGCTGCAAGTGCACATGTTCCTGCCACATACTGAAAGACAATGGTGACACAGGGACCTAAGTTTGAGGTTATATGACAGTTACATAATGGTTGAATTTAACCTTAGAGGTCTTTTCCAAACTAAATTATTCCATGATTCTATGACAACTAGAGCTGGGACAAAAAGGTAGTGTGTGAAGAAGATAGTAGAATAAGATATGGTAGGCTTCCAACAGATGAACTGGTTTGTTGAGGATAATTGAATTTGGTTCTCTCTGCACCTTTTTTCCTGAGGTCTGCATCATTTTACAAGTGCATTTTCATCCAAGAAACAACACATCATACTGGGCACTGCAGCAAATGTCCCACAGGTAAGAGAGGTCCAGAAATAAGAAACTCTGTCCTAGGTCAGAGAGGAAAAATATATGGTGGGGGTTTCCTGCACCGTACAGTCATTTGCCTTCCTTTCACATGGATGAACGCAAACTCAAACAAACTGAGTTAATGAATGAGCTGTACTGGCAGGGCTCTGCATAAAGGTCTGCACAGAGCCAGCCTAAAGCTTGCTTCAGTCACCCTCAATATGATACCTTAAATAGTTCATCAACTTAGAAAGACAGAAGTAAGGAAGTCTTGAGTGTATTGAGTTCCATGAAATACAGGTCTTCTGAACATTAGCATACCTAACCAGGAAAATGAAATGTTTGCAAAAGCCTTTGTATAAAAGCACAGATAAAAAAATTGTGACATTTCTATGGCACGCTAGAAAAGATACATGATATATACAGATACATACATACACAAAGATATCTAGAGCGATTTTTCAGAAAAAAAAAGGAGGAAAAAACCTACAGAGCAAATTTAAATAGCAATTCCATAGCTTTAAGTATGTAATGATTTTGTTGAGTTTTGGGGATTTTGTGGGGTTTTTTTTAATACAAGAAGGATTTTTTAGCTTTGTTTACTACTCCTTCCACTTTCTACTACTGTCTCTGTTTATCAAATATTTCTCCTTCTCTTGCTCCCCACCCACTATAAGATAAATGTGTATTTTATGGTTTGGGATCTTCTGAGGAATTTCTGTATGAACTGACAAAGTCTTTGTTTAGTTCACACTCAACACACAGGAACTGCCCTTCCCACAGCACTGAGGTGTCAGTTTGAATCCCAGAAGATATGAAGGAGACAGAGGAGTCCTATGGAAATAGTATTCTGTCCAGTAGAAACAAGACAATCTGGTCATAACTGATTCAGCTTGCATATGTCAGGCTAACAAAAATGTTATTTCCTCAAATGACAAGGTGCCTGTGTAATGACACAGGACTGGAAAAGTCAGCCTAAAACAGCAGCAGACTAAATTGTGCTGGTTCATTTGCCACCAGTCCTTCTTCTTTCTCTGAACTTTGGTTCACTGGCTACAATTCCACCCCTTTCCTCCTCTAAACTGTACATGTGTGCAAGTTTACTAGCAAGTTTATTACTTGCTTCATCAAAATGAGCATAAAACTTTTTAAAATTTGAGTTATTTAAGCGAAACAACAAACATAACAAGAATGTTCTGCTGGTTGTTTATGCCAATGCAATACAAACAAGCCAATGCGTTCACTTTTTCTCTTGTAAAAATATTCCCCAATCACCATTCCCCTTTATATCAATCTTCTTGACAGTTAAAGGCATCAAGCAAAAAGAGGAAGTCTGTGTTCTTTACTCCTAACATCTACTTGAGAACAGAAGCTGAAATGTATAAAGCTCTATTACTGAAATATATGAACCAACAATAATGTTGCATCTGCTTAACTGAATATCAAGTAAAATATTACACAGAAATAATCAGAGCAAGAAAGCTCAGAAGTTAAATATTTATTATGTTTAGACTCCAACGAAAAAACAAAGTATATGAAAAAGAAAATACCATCTCTTCTGCTGGAACTCATCCTGATCACAATCTTTTCTGGCTGACAAAAGGAGTAATTTGTTCTATTCAGTAGAATTTACTGTTCACTGGCACATGTTTAACACAAAACTGAACAGGAGAACCCCAGGTAGTGCTAGACTACAGTATATTGAATGTCCCTCGCCAGCAATGACCTCTAAATGCACAGCATGTTCTCACATTCTTCACATACCCACACCCCCTTGCAACTATTTCTAATGAGAATTGATGCACAAGCACAAGTTCAGCCCCAGGAGCAGGCCAGATGTCATGGCAAGGAACATCTGCTTTTCAAGGATATCTCCGGCTGAGAGTGCTCACCTCCCCAAAGCTGTCAGCTAAAAAGCATGCTCCACCATTGCAAGGATTCATTTGGGCTCCTCCAACTCAATGTTAGCGCCTACAGGGGTCAAAAAGGGAAAACGGAAAGAATTAATGAGCACCAAGCTTTTTCCCCAAAGCCAAAGAGCTTGTACATAGTGATTGTGAGGCTCTGATTTTAAATTAGTGCCTAGCATTCAAAACAGCCTCTATGAACCTTATTTCTTACAAAACATATCTGCAGACTGGAACATGTACATTAATTCTCTCACTTGCGTTTTCATATAACACGTCACAACACTTGAACCACGTTTGTAAACAGAGCTCTGCTTTCAAAAGGTTGGCCCCACATCTCACCTGCCCTAGGCCATCAAATGCCAAACAAGTCAAGCTTGGAGATGCCAGACCAAAACAATGGACAAGCAGGCGTTGGAGGTTATCAGCTCCCTGCCTTAAACAAAGGGGGAAGACCCACAAGAGCCACCCCTGTAAACACAAACAGATGCTGAAGCACAGACTTCTGGAAAAAACCTGCAATTCCCATGTGTGGCAAGCCCTGTTCCAGTGCTTAGCTTCTGTGGGAATGAGGGACTAAGTGCAGGGAGCTCAGGTTGGTAGTTGGAGTAGCTCAGGTATTAGTTAATTTTCCTTCTTATCTACAAAACTGAGGTTGCACACTCCTTCCTGCTTCAGTGCAAAGCAACGTTTAGACAGGGAGAGAGATAGAGCCAACTCACAAGTTAATGTTATGGTGAATAAGAGTCCTGGGAATACTTCTAACAAAAGTCTTGAAGGATATGGATAAGATCAGTGTGGCCAACATACAGCCTATTAAACTACTCCACAGCAAGGTACGTCAGTAAACTACATCTTCATTCAGGATAAAAGCCAATCCAGGGATTAACTGAACAACCTGTTTCATAAATCCCTCATCATAAATCACCTGCATTGTCTCTGAAAATGTGTGGAAACAATTCCACCCTCCTTGCTCCACTGTGATAGGGTGCAGCAACAGAGTTGTTGCATGGGAAAAAGTAGGTCTGGCTTGTGAATAACAAACCTGCCTATGCAAACTTGCATTTATGGGAATTAGACATGAAAAACAGATAAAATATGCCTCTCCTTGGTAAAACATTGATTATAAGAGGAAAATAAGCATTGTTTGGCCATGTCTATGTTATAAAGAACCACCATTAATCAAGTTACCTGTACAGTATGTATCCAGTTGTCTACATGAAATAGGTACCAGGTATTGGCACCGTTTCCCTGCAAGTGAGTGCTGGCTATCACAAATTCTGCCGTCATGCACAGACCCAAGAAACCTTTAGAGCTGGGACACCAAGTAGTTCTTGGAAACGAAGCTTCCCTATCCCATTCCTGAACAGCATGAGCTGTTCAGGCCATCACTTCTGCTTCCCCAGCCCATCCCACTTATGACATCTACCACTCCAATTACCTATTGGGGAGATCTCACTTTATCACATCCCTGATCTTTCCTGGTTCCAGCCATGGCCTGCCATCCCTGCTACCCTCCATCGCCTCGTGTAACACCACAGCCCAGATGGAGCAGAGTTTATTCTCTACTTTGTTTTCTTGTAATTTTATGATGCAAAATTCCTAGAGTCAGCTACATCCAACACTGTTTAAAGTGATGAGAATGCATTTATTTATCTTCAGCAATATATCTTTTACTAGGCATCCTGGTAATGAAATTCCCATTTCTTGATATAGAGATAGGCCTGTAGGAATATTTGACTACTACTTCTTGTAAAAAAACCACTTAACGGTACTAAAAATTATTATTTGAAATGCTTAGCTTTATTTTTATATAACATTCATGGACACCTACATATTGGTATTTTAGAAAACAGATTGTTCAAAATCTATGTCTAGAAATATCTAGCAGCAATAAAAATTTACTAGACAGAAAATTCCGTAATTTTATCTGTCTCAAAAATTAATGCATCAAGTTTCTTCCTTATATTTTCTTCTGTGAAAAGTGACGGATCCTACTGCAAGGTTATTTAACCTCTGTGTGATAATGTAAATTTTATCTGACTAAGTCTCATAAGTATTTCTGAGCCTTTAATCACTACCAGCCCAAATGTTGATATGTAGGCAGAACACCCAGCAGCTGGGTCACTATTTAGATAATGACCATTTTTCTCCCCAAGGCAAAGACAGCATATATGTAAACAGGAGAGCTGTAAACAGAGTTAGAAGCTAAGAAATTAATAGGTGAATATGACAGGTGAAAAGAGCAAAGATTTTAAGTTCAGACTTAAAGTTTAATTTTAAATAAAAGCTATTTAAGTTGATTTAACCAAACTTTAGATTAGTTAAACAAAAGGCAATTATTTTACTTCAAGTTATATAAACATTTCACAGTTTCTTTTCCTATTTGATCCTCTATTCATTATTCAGGTTTTGAAGTTAATTAATATTAGGAAGATGCTTAAAGAGAAATCATACAATCAATCAGTTTGAAAGAGCAATTTTAAGCTGGGCTCCCTGCAGCAGCAGCCAGCAGTGCCTGGTGTATCTGGCCGTGGTAACGGCAGTTCCAGGTGTGGGTGTTGGCAGTGCCAGCAGGCAGGAGCAGCACTGGCAGTGAGTGACGCCCAGGGCTCCTGTGCCTGTCACAAGCATCTCATGTGCTCCAAACCAGACTGTTCTGCCAGGCTGCTTCACCACCCTCATGAGCTCTGCTTGCTTCTCCCCAGAGAGGTCAGCGCTTGCTTTTGCTGACTGGCACAGGCCACTTTTGTATAAAAAGGGCAACAGGTGGCAAGGCTCACCCCAAGGTCATGGAGAAGCCTGTGCTTTCCAGCTGCCCAGGAATGAAAACTGCCTTTGCATTCCCAGTTCACCTGTGTGGCAGCAGGTACTGCTGTGGTTACACTTGCAGTTTCCATTACATAAGCATTCGCTGATGGAACTTTAAAAACCCCACACATTTAGGGCAGTTTTTTAAAAAAAATTTAATTTCCTGCTGTGACTATGGAGAATGACGACCCAGGGATATTAGTTTGGAGCACTGAGTTTGGAGCACATTAAAAAAAAACCAAAACAACAACATAACCCAAAGTAAGATTAAAATGCACTCCTAGATGAAATTGCTAAGGGTTGAAACATATGATTTGGCACAAATCATTAAAGATTGCAAGAGATACCAGTCTGGATTGACAGAGTTAATGACAAGCTGAAAATTATTCCATAAGCCCAGACAAGGAAGCCTTTGCTTACTTGTTTTTGTTCGTAGGTTGTTAACTGCATGCCTGCAAGGTTAAATACAGCCCAGGGTGCCACAGAGTGAAACCACAAACTCCAGAATTCCTTAGCAAATCTCAAATGTGGTAAAAATTCCGTATGCCGTACTTCCCCTTCAGGTTTTGACATAAAAAGAATTGCAACTGTGCAGCTTGCATCAGCTCTTTCCCATTACAAGAAGGTAAATGCAAACTTCCCTCTGCTCTCTTTGGCTAACACACCTGAACAGGCAATATAAAGCAGAGGTAACTTTCAGATAACAATTTAGAGATTAGCTGGTAACAAATTAGAAAAATTAGAAATTTAAAATTAGCTGTAAAAAAGCCCCCAAACAAACAAAACAAAAAACCCCAAACAAAAAACAAACAAGTCCAAATACAAAACCAACAAAAACCCAAACCAAATAATAAAAAAAAAACCCACACAAAAAACCCACCAAAAAAACCAAAAAACAGCCCCTAACAGCTAACCTTTCCAGAAAGTGGGATAATATTTTCACCTCCACGGCAAGTGTTTTATTATCTATAAAGGCACTGCTCTGCCTGCAGCTGGCCCAACACCTCCTTGGGCAAGACTGCAGGGTGCGTGATCCCCATATTCTGTACCCCTGTCGGAAAGAAAGCAACATTACACACCAGATATGTCCAGTAGCATATCCTTAGTAAGCACAGACTAATCTTGGATTGTTGGTGGTAAGTGATCAAGCTGAAAGCAGCTTTTAGCTTTGTAAAAATACAAGTTTATTAATTTTCCTCCTCAATATTGTTCTTTTGCCTTCAAAGGCTTGTTGAATGCAACTTCCTCTCAACTGTTATCTACCCCATTAAGCACAGAAAAAAAAAAAAAAACTTTCAAAGCCCACACTATAAACCCTAGAGTACCCACAGTCACAAACTGCTGAGTTATCAGAGATTTTGCTTTTACAAGGATGAAAGGATCTTTGTCCTATTCCCAGAAAAGTGGTGGAGGGCATGGCTTTGTCCCATGCAGAAGGAGTTATCCCTCCCATAAGAAGGTGGTCTGAGCTTGCCTGGAATGCCATAATGATATGTCAGTGTCCAGCTGGATGGTACAGTCCTTCAGAAGACAGAGTGAAAGCTATATAATTCTAAATTTCAGGACAAGCTACCCAACTGAAGCATGTCAACAGATGTTTCCTGACATATGCTATCACCTAATGTGACATTTCTGACAAGTTAATTCAATAAGAATTGTGAAACAGAAATACAAAGGGAGTGGGAGTAATGCAGAGATCATCTTCAACCTTTTTTCAACCAGTCCAGACAGGCTGTACACAGTAATGGTCTCCTCCTTATCACTACAGTAACTAATAAGGCAGCACTGAATTTTTAGAAGTCCTTTAGCAAGATTACATGTGCACATGAATACTGGGATCAGCTAACAACCTCATTTAACTTCTGGAGTTGATGAAAATCTTTCCGCTAGCTTCAACAGAATCTAGATTAGGATATTAATAATACACAGCGGATGCAGTGTACTGCCTAGAAGATCTATTGCTGCTTAGCGAGCTTTTAAATATAGTAAAATAGCACTGGTTTTCCACAGTTGTACTTACCCTTAGTATAATCAGATTTTAAATGCACACATAATTTAAGAATTTGTATATCTTACAGTGCAAGTTCTCCAGCAAGTAGAAAATTTCCTTCAGCATCCATAAAGGATTCCCAAGGAATTTTACAGTAGCAAAGCAAATGGCTTTGAGCAAAGTGTCTGAAAATTAAGAAAACTTCAATTATTTAAATTTTTCATGATATCAAAAATATTTCTCAAGAAAGAACCTTTACTGAGCTTTTCCACTGATAGAGCATGTAACAGGTTGACAGAGCAGCAGCACCCTCCCGCCAAGCAGGGCGTTTTCTGCAGGACATGCAACAAATTTGGATAGGTCTCCTGACCAAACTGCAGTTGTGTAGATACACAACCACCGATTCTGATTAGAAAAAAAGCAGTCTACATTTTGGGAAGCAGAACTCTAAGTATGTTTTTTCAGAGGGAGTGTCTTTTTTTTTTAGTCTCTTGAGACAACAACTGTAAAAGTAATTAGTTCATTATTCTTAATAAAAACATGAAACAAATTCAAAGTGAAAGGTCAAAAATACTGTTTGCATTAATAAGAAGTTACTAGTATCTTTAAGATAACACTCCAGTTTAAAGATTTATGTGATTATTTTTGTGCATCGAAATTCTTTGCAAATAACTCCCAGTCCAACAGAAACAAGTTACCATTGATGCTGAGGGACTCTCTCAGCCCTACTTCCACTGAAATCCAGGACAAGATTCCCCTGGCTTTTCACAGGGTAAAGTCTGGTAAAAAGAAAGTCATCTCCAATTTGCTCAATGTTTTTTCTTTAAACCAGCAACTCCAAATTCAGACCTAAATCCCTAATAAAAGAAACGTAAAAGGAGTTTGCTCTTCCTCGGACATTCCTGCTCAGCACAATGTACACTTGCTCTTTTAGTAACTTTCTGGCATGAAAGTGTTTCAGCTTCTCCGTTAGGGAAAGTGTGAGGGTTTTTAAAAAAACTTGTATTAGGACCCAGGTTTTTTTGCTTGCTAAGCAGGAAGAGGATCAAGAGTGAGGAGATGTGATCAGTGGGGACAACCAAAGCAGTTTCACCCCTGATAAATTCCCCTTTCTTCCCCAGGAACAACATTTCTGTTCTGCTTCATTCCATGCAGAAAAACTGATTCTTTTCCAAAGCAAGCAAAAAAACCCGGATTTTGTTTCAGTCCTTTAGGTCATAGAAAAGCACTTTCTTGGGGAGATTATTCACAATTAGTAATTCTCTTTCCCTTTTGCAAGTATTAGAAAAAGTCCAGAACTCATATACTGTGTTTCAGGTTGGTTATGAAACTTTCATTTTCAGCATGATGTGATCATATAGACTTTCTTTTTCCTTTATCTGTTTTATTTGTACACTGCTTGTTTCCATACAGTTGAAGTAGACTTATTCAGAAAACTACATGTATATAATAATATTAGACTTGCTATAAATTTCACAAGCTACAAGAATACTTGGGTTGAGTGGAAAGAGAAAAAGTGTTCAACCAATATCCACGTTTGTCAAGGGACAAAAAAAAAAGTAGAAAATATTCTCTTTTATATATACAGCACCTGCAAGTACCTAGTGTGAGTGAAATTCAGAAAGATTATGGAGAGATGACTAATCAAAAGAACTCTGCTCAACTGAGAAGCATGCAATTGGCATCTCACTTTGAGTGAATGGGCTTGCAAATAAGTACAGGATGTAGTAAATATCCACCTTATCAGTGTTTAAACATCATAACTAAAGTACCAGGCATTGAATGGTAAATCCATTGTGAATTTCAGCAGGCTACTTGTCCTGATAATATTAAGAGTGCTTTCCGGGTAAAATCAATAACAGCAGCAAAATCTTTATACTGTGGTTAGGAAGAAGAAATGGTCAGGATAACCCCGTTACTTGATGAAAATTTGTTTTAATAACTTAATCATTGTTTCCTAACTGTTTTGTTCAGGTGCAAGTCTGTGCATTGACAGTCTGCATGCTGTTACACCACAATTACATTTTTCTTTTCCTCCACTACACTGCTACCCCAGCACAGTTATTCCACATCTCCCACACCAGGACAACAGGTCACTCTGGCATCAGTAATTATCTTAAAGGATTAGAAATGAACAATCTTACACAGGCTGCGTATCACATTGGCAAATTGTGGACCAAGTCAAAAGATGCAGTGTTTAAAACAACTTTTATCTGAGGTTCCTGTAGGGGACCATGGTATGTAACCGGTAATGGTGTTGCACTGACACATACTGTTAGGTAATCCAAATCCCAGGCTGAATAAAAAGAGCAAGCCAGCAAGGACTTCTGAAACCAGCATCACTGGGTTATGTAGAACCATCCATACATTCTGCTTCTCTCCCTGAAGCAAGGCAGTAGGGTCCCCCAGAAAGCTATTATCACATGTGGACTGGGAATCAGCCCAAATTTGGCTCTCAGGAATATAACTGTGAGATAGGAGAGATAAATCAGTCATTAAAACCTTCATGAGCAGCTGATGGGTTGATCATGGTTACAAGGAAAGAAAACCAAGACGCTACAGGAAAATCATCATTCTCATGACAAAGCTTTCACCCCATACCTTGGGTGCAAAACCCCAGAGCAGTGAAGGCTTCCAGAACCTTTCCCTTCAGTTCACCCAGGCCCTGCAGGCAGCTCATGTGCATTTTCACACGGTACAAGTAAAATAATGGAAGCATAGGGCATAGGTATAAACTGAAAAAAAACACCCAGATGATTAAGTGCTCCAGAGACATCTCCACACTTGTGCTCTCAGGGGCACAAGATGATTAAATAATTCTCAAGATTAGCCTGGAGCTGATACTACTTAGACAAATGAGTCCAAATGGCTTTGAATAGCTCATTATCTGTCATGGTTGCATAGAGCAAGCATAACCTGAAAAGCGCAAGAAACACAGCTCCCTCTCTGCAGTCACTAGGAGCTAGAGAGGCTCAGCCTTCAGTGGACATTCATCTCCTTGTCACAGCAGGAAACTGCACAGTGTAGCTCTTCAGACAGTCCCTGTGCTGCAGTCTGTGCTTTAGCATTATTCCCCTCCATTACAGAAGATGCAAAACTCCTCATAGCAGACTGCACAGAAATCAGCATGGATCACTTTCAAGGGAACAACGGCAGCAACAAAAGAAACACTTTGAGCTCCAAGCCAGTGTTACTTCAGAGCCACAGAGGACTGTTCATTATCTTTTGTGGCCATTAGAAGATGAGCGGTTGGTTAGTGAGATCCCTGCTGTCCTGCAGGAAGGGAAAAGCAGAAATGCTCCCAATTCCAAGGAATTCTTCCAACTCTGTCTACCCTCTGCAGCATCCCACACCTTGCAGTAGCTTCACGAGTAGTCAAATGCCAAATATTGTATCTCAGTGCATTTGACTCCTCTACAATTCCTTCAAGAATGCACACAGTTTTCTTCTTAAAAAGCTTGCAAGCTTCATTTGTGTGAAGACAGACTAAACATCTCCTTTAACCTTTAAGTTCTGGAAGAAATTAAGATCAATTCTTAAATGTTCTTTCTAGCAATCCTTTCTTCTGCGTAATGAGCTGAGCCCAAAGCAGAGCTTAATGACCTCCAGGCTTCCAAAGACATGAAATCACACTGAGCCTTTGCTCTAACAGGCTACTCTTCCCCAGCCCCCTACCCAGCTTCACTAACACAGCAATTTAATTTTGAAACTTCATACATGCACAAGTGCACTGTGCTGCTTGCACACATTGCCTGTTGAAAGACCAAGCGTGTGAACATTATTTTAATGGAAGTACATCTCTCTGTGGAACATAGTATTCATTTGCACATCCAAAACCAGCAGCAACTTCCATTACACAGTGCAAGGCCTAACAACCTCTGGACTCACAAGGATTGCTGGCAAGCTTCCTTACTCATTTTCTACTCCCCTGCCAGTTATGCTTCCATTTTCCACGAGTTGCGCTTCCATTTTCCACGAGTTGCGCTTCCATTTTCATTAGGAAATAACTAGTGCAAAGCATCAACAGATAGGTTGACTGATGAATTCTGAGTACAATATTGATATCCATGTCTCAAACATCTACAGACTTTAAGCATATGAGCTCTTTACAAGCATCAGTAATAAACTCTCAATGGGACAGGAGTGGGTAATACAGTGCTAGGCTTGACCTGAACACAGATGGTCTCAGAAACTTCTGACTGATAGGAAGGGCTGATCTGGCAGTGTTATATTTAAGCAAACCATCAACGATCTTAACAGTTATTTAGGACCTCCTTTCCATGGCAGGTCAAAATGCAAGCCTGGATTTTGTTATGAAGGCTTTATCACTTTAAACAAAACAAGCCAAAAATCTCCAGCGCACAGGAAGAAGGGCACTTAAGGCTTGGGTGAGATGGATAAAATAAAAAGCAAGGCTGATTTCCAGCCGATTGTGGCACTTCAACAATGGCAGAGTGCTTGATCACTATCCCTTGAGAGACACAGCACTGCAAATGCATAAAAACTGAGAGAATACCCACAAAGAGATGGAAAGGAATGTTCTAAGATCTGTGACATAGCCCACCACACACAATTGGCTGGACCACAATAGGAGAGGAGCACAACAGCGAAGACAGTCATAACTACATCTCTCAACAAGCCTGTGGTCTCCAGAGGTAGTAAGCACAACTCTGACTTAGCTTCTCACATAGTTCAGTACACAGTAGTCTGTCTCTTACCTCCTGACTAGCTCAGCTAGGACCAAAAACTTCCTGACTACCCAAACAAAATGTTAGCTACAGTAATATCTTGAAAGAAAGTATTCCAATAGCTCCTTCTCCCCTGGATTAACTTTATCTTCTTATTCAATGTGGATTGCTAATTCTTCATTAGTATGGTTACCCACTCACACCCAATACTGTGCAGGTGTGGTGTCTACAGACAGCAGAGTTGGGAACTTGTGAAGCTTACAAAGAAATTTAAAGATAATGGGCTGGAAATTATTTTCTGTTTTTAACTGCAGACTCTCTGGTAAGTACATACTTCTTGCTTCCTTTCTTCTTAACACAGGTGCACATGGTGGTAGGAACTCCACCAGCCCATGACTCCACACCCATTATATCCAAAGGCAGCTCTCTCACATTTCTGCACTACTGATCACTGCCATCAAAACTAGATCATTTTCCACATTAATACAACAAAAGTGGTAAAAGTCCACTAAACCCTTAGTACCTGCCCTCACTTCTGGGTAAAAAATTTACCCTAGGGTCAGTTCAAGATTTTATATGTTAATAAGTTGGGAAGGGAAAAGTTCTTAGGGTTAATTTGTTTCCAGGTGGGCTATTTCCTGGTTTTCCTGTCTGGAGAGAGGAACTTAGCACTGAAAGGTTCCCTTATAGAGCTGACACCTCTTCAGAAAGAATGGAGCAGCTGAGTTATGAATTCACCACCTCTCTCTGCAGTGGTGTTTTATAGCTTTGCTGCTTTACAGCCATGTTGCTGGAAAGCACTTTATGCCACAACAGTCTGATACAGTGAGTGCTTGAGCCACACATTCATCCATGGTCCCTATAAAAGTCGAAGAAAAATAGTATTTGTTCAGGTTTATACATGCACTGGCATGTTTGTTCAAGGATGTGTTAAAGAAACAAGAAGTCCTGAGTTGTCCTCTGTGACACAAAGAAATCCTAATACTGCAGCTGCTTTTAAGGAGGAATTCCTTTTGCTTCAGAGAGCTCTTGTGGTGCAGGATGGGAGGAATCAGAGGTCTGACTGGATTAAGTGGTGTTAGTGCAATCCTGAGCCCAAACTGCCATGCCTATGCTTTAAGCACTCCGATAAGCTCAGCCAATTCACGTGAGAGGGGGAGGAAGGGAGAAAGCTTCCAATGCCATTGGAGAAGGACAGATAAACTAAGAAGCAAAAGACACCTATGCGCTACAGTAAGGTTAGAAAAGTTTGGACACTTTTGAAAAATAAGTGTACAGACTGTTTCTTAACGTATTGATCACTGTTTTGAAACAGGAACGGAAATACCACCCGATGCAGAAATCTGGGAGATAAGGTAGTACTTGACCCTCGCACAAATCTAGGCTATAAAACTTGGTGGCTGACTTAAATACTATTTGTTCTAAATATGTAGTTTGGCCAATAGTCAGATGGCAGCAGAGAAGGAGCCTGGCTTTCCCCTGAACCCCACTATGCCTGTGAGCACAAACCACCTGGCTGTGGTGCCTGCACACATTTTTCCAATCAGGCTCTTTGTCAACAGGGAGCTTTTTTGCTCTCTTAGTCCCAGGTGCTATGATTGATCAGTGATCACAAATATTATTTCTACACCAAGGGGTCACTGCTCCAGTCTCCCTCTCTTGATAAATATTCCCTCTTCCTGTCATTTATTCCAAGGTATACACCTCTTCTCTCCTGGCAGTAGTTTTCTCTCTTGCTCTCTAAGAAATGGCAGTCAGCTCACCCCAGCACATACCCCAGCCTTCCTTCCCACGCCCAAATCTTCTTACAGGCCCAGCAGCAGCATGGTCAACACTCCCCAGCTTCAAGAAGACAACCCACAAACTTCCTATCACCCGTTTTTTTTTTTCCTGCTCTAAACAGAAGTCCAAACATACAGTGGTGAGAATAAACACCCAAGAAGAAGACTCCTAGTTCCCTTCCCACTCCAGATCAGCACAGAAGTGCAACACAGGAGTATCTCTGGGACTAACTTCTGGAGATCTGCAACAGCCACTTCCAGGAAAGCCATCTGCTTCCACTGCATGGTGCAATGGATCATCAGCCTCTTAAGCATGTGATGCAGTCAGGGAGAAGAGGAAGTCCTGATCCATTCTACGTCATCACAAGTTCCTGGTAAGTTAAGAAACTTCCTGGGGACTAAGCAGCCAGACAACTGTGATCAAGGGGATCCTGCAAATCCTAATGGCATAAAACTGAAGGGCTTTTTTCCACTATGATTTTACTTTTTGTATGCATCAGTTCTCTGATGACTCC
The DNA here is from genome assembly GCA_013397935.1 of Dasyornis broadbenti. Lineage (NCBI taxonomy): Eukaryota > Metazoa > Chordata > Aves > Passeriformes > Dasyornithidae > Dasyornis > Dasyornis broadbenti. Next base: position 485,491 of record VZRN01005535.1, read on the forward strand.
TTCCTACCCCAAACACCACTCAGAGAGAAATGAGAGTATACCAGCTACATCAGCCAGCAGCAATGCAGCAAAAGCTCTGGCATGGAGTCATTGCAGGGCTTGCATGGGGAATGGAGAGCTAGAAACAAGGAGTTGTGAGGACACCAGTCTCCTATCACTCCAATAAATGTTCCTTGGGATTTTACTTTTCAGGTAACATGTCAAATTAGACAAGAGCCCTACAGTACGTTAAATCTCCTCTGCAGAGATTTTGGGTGATGTCTTTTTGCTGCTAGGTAGTTTTGAGAAAAAATCCAACCAAACAACAAAATACAATCTGCATATAACTTGGAGTCATTCTGTTCCCTTCAAAGGAGAGAAGAACAAGAGCCATAGTAAAAGGGCTTAAGAGCCTCCATTGTGGCAGAAAGACAATTTCCCACAGTGCAGGTACTGCCTGTCATTTTTCCTTGGAGCACATCCTCTGAGCCTTAAACAGGAGGTGGTGAGACTATAAACAAACCACGGACAACTTTACAGGGCTGCCCAGAGGGCAAGCTGGAGTGTGACTGAGGAGAGGTTGCTATAATTAATTGAGCTAGCCTTTCAAAAAGTCTCTTCAAAATATATTATATTTTATTTCTTATCATTAAAGAAAACAGTCAATGCCTGTTATCCTATAGAAGAGAGGGTAATTGTCTCCTAGTACTTTGGTCAACATAATTTTTTTCTTTTACAACCATATTTTCTTATTTCGTTCTAGATCTACAGCTATCACAGAAGCAAACACAAGACACTTACATCTTTGATTACACCAAAAGCATGTCTCCTTTAACAGTGCAGATCTTTCCTTGAATTTCATGGCATTATCATCACTAGTAGAAAAGTCACAATTTCAGTCTCCTGAGGTCAATTTTTCTGCTGACACATACCTAGACCAAACCAGGATTGTCCCCAAATAAGTCACAGTGATTCTGATTCTTTCAGGTATCTGAAACTGCTCTGGGATTTAGCCCACAATGGCACTGCCCAGCCATCTCAAATCTCAGAGCAGAAGTGTCTCCATTTCACAGATTGAGAAAGAAGGGCAAAGAGAAGTGGACTGATTTGCCCATACAGCAAAATTAATATCAAGAATAAGAGCAAACCCCCTAAATGCTTCTCCCTCTATGCCTACTAATAAAACTTCAATGAAAAGTGGCAAGATAAAAGTATGTGTTTATTCTCTGTTACTCCACTGCACACTCAGTAGAGAATAAACCTGAAAAAACCAAAATATTTATTTCTATTTTGAATTAAACAGGTCAGATATAAGTTGCAAAACTACTCTGATGTAATTCAGGGAAAGGTGGCAAAAGATAAAGTCCCATATCAACACACTGGATTGTTTGGCAAGGACCCTTGGTGACAAGATGGCTCGAAAGAACTGGCATGGTTTATTTCATCCAGAAAAATAGTGAGCCTTGCCATGTCTGCCCTGGTTATTAAGTGCCCTGGCAAAACACTCCTTCACCAGATTTGACTGTGCTGCTCCACGCAGGATGGAAGTGCTGCAGCTGATGTTTTCATAACTCCCTTTAGTGCTAAAGTCACTTCTTGAGGAGTAGCTAAAAAAAAAAAAAAAGAGAAAACCCCCATCCATTCTCTGTACGCTTTCTTTTACACATTTCCCAATAACAAGTATTTTTATTAAAGAACATAAAAAAATGATAAAACATTTTTCAAAGCAGAATAATGCCAGTACTCTAGTTTACTTTGTAATTGTCAGTTTTGACCTTTTTAATTGTGTAGAATGTATTTGATAATTACAATGATTGCAATAGGAGTCAAAAAAACTAGTTCTTCCTGTTCCAACCATAGCACTCACTTTTTTAGGCTCTTATTGCTCACAGCTCAACAAATTCCTGAATTTCTTTTCTTGCAGACATTCTCAGAAATTATGTAGGGACACCACAACTTGAATCACACTGTTGACAGCATCAAAGCTAGCAGATCTCACATTCAAGTGCACAGTAACATCATGAACTTAACCCTTGGGTTTTCCCTACTTCAGTAAGTAGGGAAATAAATCAGCACTGAGACCAATTTATTTCTAAAATTATATGTGGTGTATTGTGCCCTCTGTAACCTTTCAGGATTCCCACAATGTATCTGGAGTCAGAACACATACCATGCTTATTCACCTCTGTATGATGATCACAACAAAAGGAAGCAAATAACAACTCTTTCTTCTAACTGTCAAGAAAAAGGTCTACAATATCCCTGCTCAGACAAAAGATATGGTAGGACAGAAGTCTATGCTCTGGGTGTTTTTGGTTACTTGAAGCATAATTATGTGTTGAAGCTGTCTTTCTCCATGAAAAAAACCCTCCATAACAGTAAAACATCTGAAGGAATGAGGCTGAGGCTGAATGTAGAGTGACTAACGTCATCAATGCTGAGCTAATATGTGACTAAGCTTTGACTTACATTGGACTGTCATACAAAGCCCTTTTGTGTCCTCTTCCTCTTGAAGCTCCCCAGCAACTTTTGACAGCACTTGCCCTTCCCAAGATTAGCCCAAATTGGGTCAGAGTTTATCTGAGGAGGGGGGGAAATTCTCTTTTCTGCTTTCCATGTGCGCACTGCTGGGAAAGAGAAGATAGAGGCTCCTTCAAGTTGTAAAAATAAGAACTAGTGTTAGGATCTGCCAGATGCACTGGCATAAATACAGAAAAACTCCCCAGAAGTAATGAAAATTGAATGATGAGATACACATTTTGAAGTTCAGACTCAGATTACTCCTTGTAACTACAAACCCTCTGGATAATAGCACTAAACTCCAGGAAATACTATTACTTCAAACTGGTGAACAGAAATCTGGACTTCCAGAGTTGGCATTTATTTTTGTGTTTCCATAAACTACTTTTATGGTAAAAGTGGGGCTGCTTGTACTGATTGTTTTGGTGGGGTTTTTTTGTTTTTTTTTTTAGTTTTTAAAATTAATTTAAGCTTATTTGAATACCTTGAGATATATTGGAAACTCGTTCAAATTAGTCTCTTTCCAGGGTTAAGCCTCCATCCTACACTGATGCACTATGGACAAACATCTTGGTCAGCATGAAGACTTTCTGGAGTGTCAGGGAGAGTAAATGATAGAAGGAGTCAAGAGTTAAATAAGCAGCATGATTTTCCTTTAGTGACCCACTAAAAGCAACACAGTGCTGCAAGAAGATGTAGTGGAGACCATATAAAGCCAAGATAAAAACAATAGTAAAAGGACTCGTAGATGCAAGATTTGGGTGAAAATTCAGGTATCACTGATATGATAGGAGGTTCTCCAGTTCTTACGTGGCATTCCCTGAAAATTTGTTCAACTACTGTGTTGAGGAGTCCTTAACAGCAGGAACAGGCCTGAGACCTTATTAGGCTGCACACTGTCGGGACAGCAGAGATTATCAGCGGAACAACGGGATTCTGGGAAAAATATGTCAGATTTGAGATTTACCTGAAAAACACAGTGGGAGGATGGGTAAGAACATGGGAAGGAAGCTAAACACAGACCTACAGGATGTGAAGTAAAAGTAAGTAAATGTAAATTTAGTTTACATACACAGTGTTGCTTCCTGAGCCAGTTTTCTCACAGGCAGAGTAGGAGATGTGTTCAGTTTAAACAGAAGTATTAGTTTTCTAAAAACATAGAAACCATCTAATGAATTGAAAGAAGATAATGAACTGAAAATCTCTGTTCTTCAGAGGTGATAAAAATTGCCCCAAGTTACCACAATGTCACTGTCAGCAGTTCCTCACATACTTGACATTCACTGTTTACAAAAATCTGCAAAGTAACAACACTGCTAAAAAGTAAGCACTGAAATGTCACCCAGTTAAGTGTGTGCAGTGGGAACCTTGCTGTCATTGGAAAGCCAGCAGTTCTCTTTTGAATGTGACGCAGTTATGGCCAGATGAGGGGAAAAAAAGGGAAAAAAAAACAAGCTGTACCTTCCAAATGTCCAAATGCCATTTATAAGGCCATTTTGGTACAATCCATCAGGAAACATTTGTGCAAGCACACAATTATCCTAGGACTGTAAAAAAAGATAGCCTAAAGGAATTTTGAACATGAACATATTTAAATTTTACTGCTTTGCAGAAAATAAAGCCTGTTGACCCCACAGCCAGTCACTGAAAAGTACTTATGTAGGGACTCATACAATAGTCATCAAAATGTAGATACCTGTAATAAAGATCACTGCAACTGCTCAGTAATTGTTGCTTTCTGCAACATGCATTGACAACCAAAACCCAAGGTCTTGCGAAATAACCAGTGAGCAAAACAGTCACAAAAGCTAACTGAGATTTCGAGCAGTGTAGCGAGAGGAGGGAGTAAAATCCACATCCACAATAAAGCACGCATCAAGTGGTTTCAAATCCTTTTATACTATTGTTTGTTTTAGTGACATGAGCTTCCCTCCTGCCCTTGCCAATCCAAAAAAAAAAAA
>VZRN01005535.1:498435-519118 GCA_013397935.1 Dasyornis broadbenti
TTTTTTTTTTCTGAGACAGAGGAGATTTGTGGAAAGTTTCAGAAAAAAAAATAAAGAAAAGGGGGAGGGGGGAGGAAGAAAAGAAGAAGCCAAAATTACTTCTGTGTCTCCACTTTTTTCCCATTCTTAAAAATACAAATATTGTTATTAGCAAAACTATAGTTTGCAAGCAATTGCCATAGTCTGGATAGTACATCATCTTCTCCTGGTTTCCAGTGCTGGAAAAAAAGGAAAAGATTTTAATGTTATTTTTCCACAAACACTCCTGCTGCCATTGCCACAAGAACCCCACTACAGATTACTGAGTGGTCCTCCACCCATTCAAGCACACCTTGGTGTCACAGCACTCCATCAAAGCACAGCCTTGGGCTATTTGCCCAAGCACTGTTCCTGCACAGAGTTGTGCAGGCAGATTACTCAGGGAATGACCCTGAAAAACCCTATGGCCACATGCCTATGATCTATGTGTGCAGCAGCCAAGATATTCCGGGTGCCCTTCCCATGACTATCCATCAACACCTGTAGAATTTCTGTGAGCCAACAAGGCCAGGTCCATGAACCTTAGCATGGACGCAAGCTGTATTTTAAACACACCAAGCAGCAAAAGACATCTAAGGTGCATCCTGACCTTGTAGATCACATTACATCTGCACAGCTAGGCTGAGCTGAGCTCCTTCCTCAGGGTCACCAGCATCACAGGAACCCTTGGGCAAGAGGCAGCTTCCTCACTGGAGGCTGACTGTATGACCCCTGCAGCTTTTGAGGCTTCAGCAAATTGGGTTTCCTGGAGTCTGGACTCTGCACACTCCTAACCCCCGTGCCTGTTGCTCACCTCTGCCTGACTTGCAACATTGCTTTTTCCACTGCATTTCATCAGACTGTTGTAGCAATTTGGGCCCATGCTCTTTTTCAGGCTATCTTTGCCAACCCTGTTGTGACACTGCTTGTTGGAGCAATATGCACCATTCCAACTTCAAAACTATTTAAAATGGCCATCTCTGCAGTTCCTTCAGCAGCTAAGACTGGACAACAACGTGGCAGGGAATGACAGTATTTTGCAAGTAACAAGAGTATGCCCTTTTATGTGTTATGTATTATATGTTATACATTTGCTGTGAATACCTGAGCCCTTTGCTGGGTGTGCTATGTAGGTAGAGCAGAGGGAAGTGTAGTTGATAGGGAAAAGTTAAGTAGGTAAAAGGTTAAAATAATGTCACTGGCTTGGGCTTCCCGAAAGAATGCAACCAGTTATCTGAGATCAGAGTTAACCATTCACATATGCTGAGGTGCCCTGAGGGGACAAAATAGGATCCAACTGTTCCCATTGGTACAGAGAATTAGAATTCATTAGGGAGAGGATCACTGAGGCAAGAGATAACCTAATAAAGAAGGGAGGCGGTTACAAAAGGCAACTCTCATTTTCACAATAATTGTACAACCTGCACAGTATGCCTATCAAGTGATTCTACATTTAAAAAACCAAACAACAAACAAAACCACTTCATTCTCCCAAAATACAGTAAGCACAGTTTTTAATGAAAGAAACTCACAACAAAAATTAATGAACTTGCATATTAGTATTCACATCTCTGCATTTCAACATGCTTCTCACTGTTGGCCCAGAGCCCACAGAAACATAATTATATATGTCTATATGTATTTTATAGATGGACCCATATATCTAAAGACTAATCAGATTAGACTGGATTTGCACAAGCTGGTCAAAGACTGAAGGAGCCCCTGCACAACTGTCTGGCCACTAAAATGCCTCTGGTCCCACTCAAATCTTTCTAACAGCCTTTATCGCAAGTCACAAAATGTTCTCAATGTATTGCTGATGAAAGCTGTGCACTTCATGCCATTTTATACAATTTTAATTCAACTATCCTTTTGAAATACAATCATATACGTTTATTGCTTGTAAAGATTATTTGTCTTCAATTATATGTAAAAACAATGCTGCCATTCCATATAAAACAGAGATTTACAGTTCTGCAGAAGAGTATGCCGGCAGAGGTGCTCTGAAGCTGTTTTAGCACCATATGATTATGGCATTGTTAAACAATCTTTTTCTTACGCACGATTAAGGTTTACAAATACCCATTTCTTTTCAAAATACTTTCTTACATTTAAAGACATATTAGTAAAAACTTCACCTTGAGATGTTTCTATTTTATCTAAAATAAAAAGTGCAGACAGACTCAATCATGGCAATGATTCAGCTGAAACTCCTGATTTCAGTGACAGTATCTTGAGCAACAGGAGAGGATTAAGTTCCTAGCTTAAAAGCTACTTTCAAATCAAGTAAACAAACCGGTCTGAGGTTCACCACACCTTTCTTACCAGGGAGTCTCTAGCTGAAAGACATAATTCAAAAGAAACACCTGTAGAAAATTCAGTGGCAATACTTCCAGGCATGCCACCTCAGTTCCTAAGATGTTACATTTACACTACATTTTGGGTTAGTATTTTTTCCTATCACACCCACAAAAGGGAAAAGAACTATCTGAAGCAGAACAGAAACAGAATAAGGAGGTATGATTGTGGGTGAATCAATATTATTTTTCAATGCTGAAACGTCAAAATCATCTAGGTTTGCTCCTTGAGATCCCCCTGAATTAAATATGCTGTCCCACTAAAAACACCTACCAGTTCCATCAATGTCTTCCAGGGGCTGGTCATCTCCCCTTGTTGCCAAACAAAATGCATCCCTGCAGCCTCACCTTCTCCATAGCTCAATTCCTCTTAAGCCTTCAGACCTCTTGTCTTTTCACCAGTCCTCACTGAGCTGTCCATCATATCCATATGCAGAGTATGCAGGGATTATATGCAAATACAGGGTAACAGCAAATCCTGCTTGCAGGGAAACAGACCTTTATAAAACTGCTGTGAAATTAGTCCTAGTGCTGCACAGGCAGAGCTCAGACACCAAAAGACACAGATTTCCATCGGAGTCACAACTCTTTGGGTTCAGTGTTTACTGAACCCAGGAAAAGAAACCAGGAGAATCACCTTGGAGAAGATAACCTATGTTTTAACCACAAGCCCTGCGTCACAGTGAACAGGAAAATAATCAGAAATCAGTCTAATTTCTGCTAACAGGCAGCTTAAAACCACTTTGTAGGGGTTTCCAGATGACCAAAGAAAATGGTGAAAACCTTGTAAAACTGTGAAACATTGTAAAAAAGAATGAAGAGTAAGACATGTAAGCAGTATGGTTTTAAGTACAAAAAGAAAGGGGAAACAGCAAGCAGGTCTGTGACTAAGAAGCTTGGTGAACCTCTAACACGAGACATAATTCATATTTGGCACAAGATGTGTTAAGCAAAATAGTACAGGGAGATTCAGAATTAATTTGGGGTAAAGCAAAGAAAATTTGCCGGCCAAAGAAAGGCAGAGCCATCACGCTGACCTATGGCAGTGCTCTGATACTGTGAGCACAGATGGGAATCTGAAGTAGTAGATGATAGCAGACGTGAATCAGAGACATGAAGGAGAGCAGTACCAACATCCACATGAAATCAGGGAATACTCTGGAAAGATGGTCAGTGCCAAAGTTTTTCTATACTTCATCACAGAATCTAGAAGGGATCTCTGGAGATCATTTAGTCCAATCCCTTTGCCAATGCAGGTTCACTCAGAGCAGGCTGCATAGGATCACATCCATGTAGGCTTTAAATTTCTCCAGAGAAGATACATGTCAGCATTGCTCTGCTCTTATCATGCCAAGCTGTTGCTGAAAGGGCCTCCCTCTCCCCCTGCTCCTTTGAAAAATGTTGACTTTTTTAGTCCCCGAATGGATGATTTGTGATTTAGACTGCAAAATTGTATAACATGCAGAATGAAAGATTGGCGAAGGGCAAAATCCGGAGCTGAGCTGTCATGTCGGTCCAAGTCAAATACACACTGTTTGGTCTCTCATGTACTCTGAAACTGCAGCTGTCAGATGGACCAAATCCTGAAGAAAGCTCCTAGCATGGGATAGTCAGATTTCCTAGCATGGGATAGTCAGACAAGTATTTTTGTGACCTTATTATGGATCTAAAGAAGAGCCCTCAGATCTATCCCAGGTTTAATTTGAAGGCATCAGAAGGATAATTCCTAGCATGATGCATTGGAAAAGATGAATGACAACTGTGCAGAACTTCCAAAACTTCCATTAAATGTCTCATCTGGAAAACAACATTGATGATGCTGTAGAAGCAAACATACCCAACACAGAAAACAAAAGAAAAATGTGGGGAAAGCCTTCCAAAGGAGAGCAGGCATGGGTGCATTGGTGGCAGAAGGAAGATAACCACTGTCTCCTATGTGCCTGGCAAGAGAAACCACCAGGATATGGTATAGCAGTGCCTCAACTCTGGGTGCTGTTTTGAGGCACGTTAGTTACCTCAAGCATTGCACAGGGCATCCCTGTGATTGACTGAAGAGTCAGGTCTCTGCTTCTCCAGTGCGACACCTGGGGTGAGGCTGAAGGCTCATTTGCAAATGCAGCTCTCAAACACCAAAAAAAGGTCAAATAGAGAAAACACTACTTTCTGCCAAAAAGACAATACAAATTAGGTCAAAGAGTAGAAAATCTCAAATCCACTGTTTAATCTAAACCTAGTATTGCTGCAACAAACCTATATTTGTTGGGAGAGCTTTCCTCAGTCTGTGGGAGATGCGCTGGATTGTTTGCCAATCTTCACAGCACGTTTAGAGGTCAAATTGTATCGCCTTTCATGCATGTTGTTTTCCGAGAATCACAGGAAAACAACACCCCCTTAGTGAGAGCTTGTTTAGATATTTGGCTGTTTGCTTATCGAGTTAAGCACTCCATTGGCAAACCTTTCACACTGATTGAAGAGTACAAATTCCACTGGAAAAGAAGTAGTCTTAAATACAATCTTATTTAGCAAAATACTGAAAGTACCTGAGCTTATCTGGCACTTTAAATTTCTAAAAATCTTAAACTTCTTGACAATGCATCTCCCTGATATTGAATACCAGCAACTTGCCCTCAGCAAGTTTATTACAACATATTCTTCTGTGCTTCTGGAACCTAAAATTTACACTGCTAAATAAAGGTCCCAACACTCCCAAAATAGTACTGGGAAATGAAGTTCTCAAAAAAAGAGGGAAAACTTTCTGATCTGAGAAAATGTATGACTTCTGCTACCACAGCCACTGCTGCTAATGCTCAGTGATTGGGGTGAAATGTAATAAGGATTACAAATGGAGAATTGCTTATTAAGCAATTTATTTCTCCCTTTTACCAGGGTTGGAAAATTCCCTGCAGTACTCCCCTGAGCTTTCTGCCCAGGACGTTTAAAGATGGCTCTGCTAATGCTTCTTTGAAATATTATGCCTTAGTATAATAGATCAAATCAAGAAAATTAGTCTGGTTTTCTTCCTAAATTTTCTTTTAATATCTTCCTCCTTCTCCCTTTAACTGTTTTGCCTGAGGCCACACTTTGTCACCCTCTCCCACTGCTTGATAACACAATAGTGGCACATTAAAAAGTGCTTTGAATGAAAGAGAAGGTGTGTCCCATGGTCTGCTAAACAAGACAGCTTCCAGTAAAGAGAGTCTGTATAAAAACTATGAATGAAAGTGGTTTCTTTCTTTCTTTTTTTTTCCTTTTTTTTTTCTGGACTCCCGTAGCTTTTGCTAGGGCTAGCTGTGGGCTCCCTGCAGCATGTCCTGCTGCATGGGATACATTCTAGGGCTTTTCATTTCCTCAGAGATCTTTCTTCTCCTGGCACCCATCTGGTAATTGCTTGTGCTTGAACATCAGCATTACAAGACATTTTTGCAGCTCAAGCACTCTTTTATGTATTCAGTATTTGTTAATAAAGAAGAAATCTCTCTCTCTTATCCAAACAGATCTCCAAAACCTATTTTGGAGCTTTTGTAACAGTGAGGTTAGACTACAGCTGCCTGGAAAGGTTTGCTCCAATTTAACCCTGATGTAAATTCACTGAGTTCAGAAGCAATACAGCAGAAATGAATTAAATCTTTTGATTCCACACATATCTGAAAAACCACAGATTTCTTCAGACGTTAGCTGTCTTTAAATATAAAGTTGTATTTTCCATGGAAACAAATATTCAGTGCAAAAATCAGTAGCATCATTAACTCAAGAAGTATCTACTGACGCTTCAGTGTTTTAACTCCATGTTTAAAAAATCAAGATGAAAATGCAAGTGTAAAGAAAAATATTAAGTTGGCTGAAACTGTTAACAAGTGAAAATAGGAGCTTCCAGTGCCATGAGAGATATAATTTAATGTCCTTTGGTGCTAATGGAATTACACCAATAGTTTCACATGGAGTTTTCGAGTTAAAAGGCCCAATAGTTGTGAGATAAAATTAGTTTTGGTCTGAAAGCGAACACCCAAGACCAAGAGTGACAGTAGGCATGGTCCCTTTCCTCCTTCTGCTTATTGCCCTGCACCATGCACTCAGTGCCCTGCAGTATCAGCTGCCGAGTCTCAACTCCTCTGCAGCCAGCTGAGAGGCACCCAGGCAACACCACCAAACAGAGAAAGGCTTAAACAATACTATAACAATGCCACACACATTTACATTGCAAAAGTGAGTGCCATGACTAGGGTGATTCCTAAGACCTCCTCCACATCAGACTGGGAATGGTTTGAGATGCAAGTGGTTGCAAGGCCAGCTCACATGGAAAGAGTAAGAAAGACCATAAATAAAGACCACAAACTGTGCCTAAAGGTTCCAGTGCTGACATCAGTAGCAGAATGACTTGGTCAGTGTATGTAGTCTACACATATGGTATAATGAAAAGCTGTAATTTGTGTTTATCATATAAAAAGGAAAATATTTATAGGCCAATGTTAGGTGAGGATCCAAGTTACAGAATTTGCAATTAAGGAACTTATAAAACCGTGGATGAAAGTCACTGCTTAATAAAAATAGCACACTTGTAATTTAGAATTAAACAACCCTGTTCCAGGTGCCATCAGCCACACTTGTTTCCATCCAGCCTCTCATATACATCTTGAACAACTTCTCCTGTCCCCCATTCCTGTCACAATGGTCAACAGGACAGCACAGATTTTTTAACTCGGTGGTAATCTAAAATTAATATTAAAACACCCCCCCCAGTGTTCGTCATTCTATTAGTTCATCAACATATTTCTTGGCAGTCTCCTTCCCATCCTGCAGAGCAATCTCATCTGGCTAAAATGACATTTTAAATAAAGATTTTTTTTACAGATGGAGGTACCAAAAGGAAAAAAACCAACCCTGCACTCTCCTAATTTCACTTCCAGATGCATTAGTGCTTTTAGCTCTCAAGTCAGTTTGAAGTGTTATGAGAACAATTAGCTGCTGCATAACACAGAAATATCTCAAAAAGGTAAAACATATCAACATTACTTCACGTGCCCCTTCTGATTATATGTAAATCTGTTTATACTTTATACTGATGCATATGTATTAAGAACAGGATTGAAGCCGCAAGTGGTGATTATGTTTTATACAGCAAATGCACTGAAATGCATCTCTTGCAGTGCTGTCTGTGCTGCTTGCCAGTGCTCCTCACTGTACATTTGCTCTTGAGCACCATCATAGCAAACCACCACTTGTTTTCCTGTCATTATTTCAAACCAAATTCTTCTCAGACTGATACAGCATAGCATACTCTAAGTAAAAACAACCTGCAAAGGTGCTGAATTAATAACCTATTTCTATGAGATCATCTTTGAATAGTCTTCATCCCAAATTGTCAAGCAAGTACATGTTTCCTTTAGGTTTTTTATCACAGGTCCAACACAAATGAGGGAGGCTGTGGCTTCCACCTCCACAAAAACACCAGTAAGAGGAAATAGCAATATGCAGAAGACTGACTATGTACATCCTGGCCACACGTAAGTGGGTGAATAGAGGAGGTAAGGATTCCAAAACACAAAAGAGAGAACAGAAAAGGAATGGAAGATGACAGAAAAATGCTGGGAAAATAATCTTCATGAGAAACTTGATGATCTTCTCCTCCCAGTCTAGCCCTTATGCAACTGCCACTGGGTATCCTATGTACATGTCAGTGGTGCTAAACATGATTTACTCTGTCAATATAAAATGGTTGTCAAAATTTTCCTGAATGCCTCATTAATAAAATGCTGTATTTCCTTCCTGCTGATCTGCAGTGTTTTTGTAGTTTCCTCAGACTGGGGCTCTGTGCTAAAACAACCTGAGCAGCAGTTAGCATGGGCAAGTTCACCATTTACATGCAAACAGCTTTATGCAGCCCTGAGCAGAAGACACTAGAGAAAACCACAATGTTACAAGTAACACCAGTTACTCCCCCAGCTCTAATTTTTATCTCTCATCATCGTTCTCCCTTGTTATTCAGCTAGCTGAGCAGAGCAGTGGGGTGAGCTGCTGGCAGCTTCCCTTGGCCTCCCTAGAGAAGTGGGAGCTTGTGCAACCCAGCCCAGCCCCGTAAGTCAGATCTGCTGTGACAGGACTCCATCTTCACGTAAGTTTCTTCACATGGGATTGCCAGTTATCAAACTAGACAGATAGGATAACTTGTGACAATTCAGGTGCAGGGATTAAAGTCATAATATGCTAATAGGTATAGGATTCTCTTTTCCCAGGAGGTGCATGTTGGCAAGAGGAGCAGGGCAGAGGGAAGACCATCTGAGGACAGCCTGAAGAAAGATGGGGCTCTGCAGACCACCATCTCCAAAGGGAGGAGGCTGGTTATAACACTGGAGAAAGCTATTAAAATGCTGATCCCTGGGATGAATTCTTTTTCTTCTTCCACCGTGTGTTTTAGGTGATAGTACACGTTATGGCTGGTGACCAGTCAGTGGTGGGGTTCCACAGGGCTCCATTTTAGGGTGAGTTCTCTTCAATATCTTAATAAATAACTTGAATATGAGAAGAAAGGTAGACTAAATTTGCTGATTATACTAAATTGGTGAGCTGTTGACACCCTCATAGGGAGAGATACCCTGCAAAAAGACCTTGACCAATTAGAGAGCTGGGCAATCACCCCTGCATGACATTAAAAAGGTCAAGTGTCAGATTCTGCACCTTGGATGGGGCAAGACTGGATGTACAGACTGGGAAATGAGAATGCTGGAAAGCAGTGCTGTGAAAAGGGACCTGGGGGTCCTGGTCAATGGCAAGTTGAACCTGAGTCAGCAGTGCCCTGGCAGCCAGGAAGGCCAACCCTGTCCTGGAGGGCATCAGGAACAGTATCGCCAGCCGGGCAAGGGAGGGGATTGTCCTGCTCTGCTGTGGCAGCCTCACCTGGAGTGCTGGGGGTGGTTTTGGGCACCACAATATAAGAAGGATATAAAGCTACTACAGAGTGTTGAAAGCAGGGCAACGAAGATGGTGAAGGGGGAAGCCATATGAGGAGCAGCTGAAGTCATTTAGTCTCTTCAGCCTGGAGGAGACTGAGGAGAGACCTCATTGTGGTCTCAACTTCCTCATGAGGGGAAGAGGAGGGGCAGGCACTGATCTGTTCTCTGTGGTGACCAGTGACACCACCCAAGGGAATGGTGTGGAACTGTGTCAGGGGAGGTTTTGGTTGGGTATTAGGAAAACAGTTTTTACCCAGAGGGTGGTCAGGCTCTGGAACAGGCTCCCCAGGGGAGTGGTCACAGCACCAAACCTGACAGAGTTCAGGAAGTGTTTGGACAATACTCTGAGGTACATGATGTGACTCTTGCAGTGTCCTGTGCAATATCAGGAACTGGATTTGATGATCCCTTTGGGTCCCTTCCAGCTCAGGAGATTCTGTGCTTTTATGCTGAAGTATAGTATGTTAATAATGTGTGTTTGACTTGTCTCTGCAAACATCTGCAAGTGCCTCCACAGAAACAGCAGTGTGGGATGTGCTCAGGCAGCTGAGCAGTCTATTGCTTTATTGAGCTGCTGTTTATAGGTTTCCAAAGGTTTTGGACAATACTCCTATGGACTTCCTTGTTGTTTTCAGAGCATGCTTACTGCAGGCTGACTGATGCATCTGGAGCAACTAACTGTACAAGATGATCAGGATTTTCACATTTCAAATGTTGCACCCCTAAAGATACTTACGAGATTCCTCTATATCTAGTATCAAAAAGAATTGCTGTGGGTTGATTTTAGTGGAAATCAAGTCTTTCCAGATTCCTGGCTTTTGCTGGAATCAGTATGACTCTGATAAGAGTGGGAAACACTCTTACTGTGTTTCTTCTGCACAGATGTATGCGGCACCAAGGGAAAGAGACTTTCAGGAGACTGGGGAAAAAAACTAGCCTGACTCAGGTTTAGCCAGTTCTTAGAGAACCTAAAGTTACCCTAAAGTTTCTGGTTTATCCCACTACCTGGAAAAATCTGCTCTGTTAGGAAAGCACCTGGTGGGATCCCTGTTCACCTTTTTGAATGGCCCAACTATCAGCTTAGGGCACATGAGACCTTTCTACCTCTGCAGTTGTCAGCCATAAATGGGGTTATCTTCAAAGGTGTCTAGGACACATTGAAAAGCACAGGAATTGAGAGGATGCTGGTTTTGAAAGTACTGTATTGCAGCAGACAAGCATCATCTTCCCATGGAGATGAAGATAGAGCATTGTTTCTCATAGTCAATAATTCTGCTGACATTTTAGGGAAATTACTGGGAAAATTGGCATCTCCATTATCAAGTTATTTTTAGGACCATTCAAAATAATTTCAAGACAAGTGATTGCTGAATTTGGAACAATCATCAAGAAACAGAGCAGTTATCAACATGGTTTATGCAGAGGTGATTCAGGATCTGAAACGTTCTCCTCTAGCACATAATTTTTTCCACACTTTTTTTTTTAACTTTCCCTTGCCCTCAGCTGATGGATGAATCACTCTCCTCTGACAATCTCATGTTAATTAAAGATCATTTGCTTTCTATTTACTCCAGAACCTTTCCTTATAAGTCATATAAATCTGGGCTTTGTAAATTATTCTCATGCCTTTGTAAGGTTTAATTTTATAAAGCTGCCTTAAAGACATTTTTACAACAGACAATTTTTACTGTACAGGAGGCAGTCTGAGTAGCAGACAAAGTGAACCTTTTATTACCCAAACTTATCTCCAAAAGTATCAGTAAATTACACAAGAGAGTCTCTGCTGATGCTGCTTTCCTCCTACATGATACAGCAGATGCCAAGAACTTTTGTAACCTTTGCCCTACATAAGTCTGAAGGATAAGTGATGAAATACAAAGACATTGTACCTACAGGTGATGGTAAGCAATGTTCAAGGGCCTAGAAGCAAGAACACAAAAGGCATGGCAGAACAAATAAGCTGCACTGTTCATATGTGTGAAGACTGAAAACCTGGAGCAGTTTGTGTGACTCTGGAGAGAACTTAAACACATTCATTTAACTAAGTTGTGTTGCTGAAAACAAGTCAGAGCTGTGAACCACTCAATTACTCTTGCAGGATAAAAGTAAAGGTGACTCCCTTGCCTGGTGTGTTTCATACACAGGCCAATTAGATCAACACACTTGTCGCTCTGAGGATCTCGTAATTGCAGCCATTCTACCTGCAGAACAATTCAGCTGTCCCTAACCTGCAGTTGTTGATGTTCATGGGTGAGCAACACAGGTGGGTGCTTGACTTAATGAGACAAGGGTGTTTTAAATGACTGTACTGCATTTAGAGCAAAAATAGCCTGAAGCTACTTTAAATTAGTCAGACTGATACGCAATAAAAAAATCAAATAAACCCTCAAGGATGCCCTCTAATGCCAGCAGCAAAATTCTGCACTAACAGGCCTTCCATCTCAGGTAACATTTAACAAAAACTTAATCGGGGAGCTGAGCACTTTGCATCAATAACTAGAGCAAAAAAGCACACATCCCACTTCTTAACTAGCAGATATTTGAACATCTTAGCACAGACCAGAAAGAAAAAACCAGGAGAGAAGTCTCTAGTGCTACTCACAAATTCAGCTAAATCATGATTTTAACCAAACATTGTTTCTCAATAATTTATATTCTATAAAGTTTCCTGTACTCATTGTTTTGTTATGTTGAAGGTTTTTTTGAAAGAAGGGTGACTTGCTTATTATTGAAAGGCTGTATTTAAAATGAAACAATGTTTTTATTTAGGGAAAAATTATATCAATAAGCTTATTCAAACCAAGGCATATACGTTTTTAAAGAACTGGAAAATATTTAGGTGATAATATAAATGCCTAACACAGCATGCTTGGATCGCATTAACTGTATTTTTAGGGCTGTATCAGCTGGTGTCCATGCTAGGAACAGTCCATCACCTAGTGTAAATTCTGAGATCTGATGAATCAGGCACTGTTTCATAATACTGAATTTCATGCATCTGGTCACACACAAAGTTTATTTTTAGCAATTTGGTTAGAAAATGAAACTCGAGTTAGAAACCTCAGGCGCTGGTGACGGTCACTAGAGGGCAGTAGCCAACCCCTAATGTCCCCACAGTCTTCCACAAAGCTTTGAAGGCTTCCACACGGGAAGAGGGCTGAGCAGCCTCCCCGGTGACAATGCTCATGTGTTGGAAGTTGGAAGAAAAGCCAGCCTGTTAACACTTCTCGACATTAGGCTGTTTTTTAAAAGTTCGTGGTGGCAAGTAACACAGGCAATGTTGTTTCTTTGTCTAATGATGCCTGTCTTGAGCACCACAGACAGGCTGTGGACGAATTGGGATGTTTCTGCCTTGCAAATGATGGAACCAAACTGTGGGAGTTATTCTCCACTCCCTCCTAGCTTGTCAGCTGCATGTGCTATGGGGCACAGTGACATTCCAATCTGCATTTTATATGAATCTTCATATATGCATACAAGATAACAGTGCAGAAGTTAGTGCTTTTTATATCACTGCCATTTATATAATATTTTCATGTACATATATATATTTGCTGAAACAATGCCAGATCAGTAGAATGGAGTAAGAGATTCCAATGCTTGTCACTGAGAAGCTATTCCCAGCTCTCCTATCTGGCACTGACACTTTCATGTTCTATTTCCCCTATCCCATATCCAAACTCAGTTTATTAGAAAAAGCAGTAACTAATGTTCAAAGCACGACAACAAGCTGGGTGCCCAAATGCACTCCTATCTGTGCTATCAAGAGGGTGGGATATGAATATGAATATGAAGGAAGAATGGGATGTCCAACCATGCACAAGGTGCTTATCCACTCTCATGACATGTAAAATAGACTTCCATCAAAATGGACATGGCATTAAAGTCAGAGGGGACATGGGTACTTCTTCCCTGCCTGCTATAATTAGTTTAAAAAATGAACCAGATGAAATGAAAAATGGGTGGCACCATATCTAGCACTGACACCCTTTCTAGTGTTCCTAAAACCATTATGTTTTCATTTAGAAAATCTAATTATATTTGGTGGTTTACACTTCTGCTTCAGGATCTAAGGATTTAATAAAAATTACTTTTATATTCTAATGGTTATACAGAATGCTTGAGAACTTGAGTCATAAAAGCTGAGTGTCTTGGTTTGAAAGACAGGTGTCTGCTAAGGAAGGCGGGAACCTCCCTTAGAACAGAGAATATGACTCCCCTTCCCTCCAAATTGTTATAACTTTGAAATCAAGGGCTTTCAGGCAAAGATATGGGAAAAGGAGTAACTGTTCTTTACTAGTATCTATAACGAGGCAAACAAGCAACAACAACAATGGCAACAACAAAGAAAACAGAAACCCGGTGGCAGCTTTCTCTGGGCTGCCAGGCACCACCCCTCCCTTTTGGTGCTGTTCCAGTCACAGCCAGCAGGGAGCATTGTTGGGCTCACAGCCAGGAAGGGCAGGGGTGATGAGTCCCACACAGCTGCAGGGGGAGGTGTGGTGCGAGATCAGCTCCCTTTCTCAAGTGACTAATGGCAGATGAACCGGATGGTTGGAGGGCTGGATGGTGAAATGGCCTGCAGCAGGAAACCCCAGAGCAGCAAGCTGGACGGCAGGGCTGGCTCACCTGGGCTGGCAAGCAAAAGGTGGCAGAAACTCCACAGCAGTGGTAGAAACCGCAGTGTGTCCCGGCAGGCAGGAATGCAGGTCAGCAACATCTGGGCTCCCCCTGTAGCAGCTGCCAGACCCAGCCAGGAGATGCGCACTCAGGGAGGGGGAAAAAAGGTCGGGATCCCATGCTTTCCCAAACAAAAGCTCAGCCAGCAAGGAAGAAAAAAACACTGCAGAGCTGGGCTCCCGTGGTTGCAGTGAAAAGAAAACCAAGCAGCTCCACCGTCCCCCTCTGATGCCCCCAGAGTAAGTGACATTACCAGTGGCCAGGTGCTTTCCTCGCCTGACTCCGCCCAGACACACCTTTTGTCTCTTAAGTACCCAGTCCTTAAGCTTCCCTAGCAATAGAATGGAAAAATTCCCCAACCTCCAGCACTGAGGAAGGAAAAACCACAAATGGAAAACCACTGAAATAACCAGCTGTCTGATGGCTTGTTATTATTGCTGACAATTTTAAGTTCCTGACTTTTCACCTATCTTAAAAAGTTTGGGACCTTGACTCATGACTTATGATTGCTGGGGTTTCAATATACTCTTAATTTTACCCAGAAAGGGAGAGTTGTTGCAGAAATAATTGGTTACCATCTGATATCCCTGTGTCAGATATACCCAGTTTTGGCAGAAGAATGTCCCTACAAGGTACAATCAAGGCTCTGTTATTCTCTCTCTGACATTAGACAGACTTGCATTAAGAAAGAATCAAAGAAGAGGGTGAGCAGGGAATGCTTACCCAGAATACTCAGTGCTCAGTCATAAAGGCAAGATTTTCACAGAACAAAATCTCAGATAGCAATGGAAAGCCTTTAACTCTTGTAACACACCTTTTCCCAGCAGCAAAAAGAACAGTGCCTCCCAGCTGCATGTACCTTCCTTTCTGGTTGTATCCATCTCTCCTTTTGAATAAAGCAGACAAGCAAAACACCAGATAACTCAAAGCTGCTACAGGATTCAGAGAAACAAGTGATGACTCAGCCTTCAGCAACAGAGACCACTCAGTATCCAAGATAGAGAGCCAGCAGGAAGGCCAGCCACCCACCTGCCCAGAAATAATGAAGCTGCCAAAGGCTATTGGTTGGGGCTACAGCCCTTGCCTAGAAGACAGACAGACTCTGCAGGAATCCTGAGGCATCAGTTCCTCTCTCTCTTTTATCTCACAGCATAAACTTTATATTATCTGCCCTCACAAAGTTTCTGAGATCTTAGGCTTATACTGCTTGCCATATGCTAATACTGGATAAACCTCACAAAAGCCAGTCACCAGTGTAGCATGCAAGACCATTGATATCATCTCACTGTTCTCCAGGGGAAGGGAAATAGAGGCATGGTTCCCAATATCTGCCTCTTTTTCTGTGTTTGTGTCATGACTGTTACAAACCCAACATTTAAACCTAAAAAGCTTAGCACAGCCTGTGCTTAATGTAGCACCCTAATTCTCAGAGTTATCAACAAGGGTACATTTCAGAAATAATTCTCTGGAAGCCAATGTAGCAGGGAGTAGTGTTTGGTCCACTCAATCTCTGGAAAATCAGAGCAAAGCTGGACTGAACCAAAGAATATTGCTTTGCTGAAAAGAAGTTCTGTAAGTCCTTAGTCCACTTAATATGCTCAGTACTGAGGGTTCATAATAATAAGATGTTTGAACTATGGCATTACTAAATTAATAGGCTTTGCAGAGTCCATAAATCTCTCACAGGAGTCCTCTTTTCCACTTCAGCTAGAAAGAAAGTCATGGCTAGGAGTTTCAAAGGACTCTAGAGGGAATTAAGCTCTGCAGTCCTATTGAATTAGCATTGTTTACAAAGCAGTCATAAGTATAATGGATGTTAACGAGTGTTTAATGAGCTGAGTTGCAATGCAACACATGGTGAAGTACAATTAACAGAAAGACTGTGCTTCCCTCCCATTTATTCTGCTTGATACAGGGGTAGAAACCCTGAATCTAAATGAACTGTCCTATTGAGAACAGAGTAAAAGAACTCAATCTGCTGTGTAGTGTAAGAAAAACTTAAAATACATTTCTTGTATGCCAAACCAAAGTGGGACTGAACTACATCAAAACTAAATGTTTCCACAGGAAATGCACAGAACTGTGATGTGGTCATCTGGACCAACCTCCCTGCTCAAGCATGACCACCTGGAGTCAGCTGCCCAGGACCACCTCCAGACCCCACAACCTCTGTGGGCAACTTGTTTCAGTAATGAACCAACCTCACAGCAGAAGAGTTTTTTCCTGTTATAGACAGAAACTCCCATGTTTCTGTTTGTGCACATTGCCTCTGTTCTCATGGCTAAGCACCACTGAAAAGAGCCTGGCTGCAACGTCTTTACACTCTTCCTTCAGGTATTTCTACACACTGGTAAGCTTTTCCTGAGCCTTCTCTTCTGTAGGCTGAACAGTCTTAGCTCCTTCAGCCTCTCCTTCCTACATGAGGTGCTCCAATCCCCTAATCATTCTCGTGGCCCTTTGCTGGACTCCCTTCAGTATGGGCATCTCTGTCTTGTACTAAAGAGCCCAGAACTGGATCCAGAACTCCAGATGTGGATTCCCCCAGTGCTGAGTAGAGGGGCAGGGTCACCTCCCACAACTTGCTGGCAATATCCTCATAATGCACCCCAGGATACCATTGGCCTACTTGTCCACAAGGGCACACTGCTGGCTCATGTTCAACTTGATGTCCATCAGGACCCCCAGGTCCTTCTCCATAGAGCAGCTTTCCAGTTAATCTGCCCCCCAGCATATACTGGTGCAGGGGGTTGTTTCTTCCCAGGTGCAGGACTTTGCATTTCCCCTTGCTGAATTTCATTAGATTCCTGACAGCCGATTTCATCAGCCTGTTGAGGGCCTTCTGGATGGCAGAATGACTCTCTCGTGTATCAGCTGCTCCTCAGTTTTATGTCATCTGTGAACTCACTGAGGGTATGTTCCAGCTCATTAATGCAGATGTTAAACATGGCTAGACCATGCACTGACCCAGAGGGTATACCACTAGTTACTGGACACTAGATTTTGTGCTACAGATCATCCCTCTCTGAACTTGGCAATTCAGGCAGTTTTCAGTTCGGCTCAGCCTGCATGTCATTGGTTTCTCTGCAAGGATGTTACAGGAGACAATATCAAAAGCCAAGCAGACAGTATCACAGAATCATAGAATAGGTTAGATTGGAAGGGATCTTAAAGTTTATCTCTCCTGCTGTGGGCAGGGACACCTCCCACTAGACCAGGTTGCTCAGAGCCTCATCCAGCCTGGCCTTGAACAATTGCAGGGATGAGACATCTACAAATTCTCTGGGCAGTTTGTTCCAGTGTCACCCTCATAGTAAAGAATTTCTTTCAAATAACTAACCTAAATCTCATTTCTTTCAGTTTAAAGGCACTATCCCTTGTACTGTCACTATATACCCTTGTAAAAAGGCCCTCTCCAGCTTTCTGGTATGTTCTTTTCAGGTACTGAAATGCTGTGATGAGGTCACCCTGAAGCCTTCTCCAGAGTATCCACTGCTCTTTCCTTGTCCACCAGTCACTTCATCATAGACAATTATTGGGTGCATTAAGCATGACTTCCTCTCTGTGAAGCCATGCTTAATGTGTCACCAAAGCAAAAGTTTTTACTTTTGTTTGCTTTTAGTTTTTACGAAGCCTGGAGAGGAGAGGTTAGACATTTTTCAGCATTAGACCTGTCATTGCAGAAAAAGCTGTTGTACTTTCTGAACCCTTCAGCCTTTATTCATGCCAGACAGCCACTAATCTAGCTATTTAGAACACCTCAGTCACAAGCAATCTAATGTACACCTCCCCAGTGATTCATGATTGCCTAAATCCCACTGAAATCAATTTTAGCACTCTGTTCTCATTTTGACAGGCTGTCATTTAAAGAGCAACATATTCTGTCTCAACAGTGATGTGGCTGAGAAGATAGCTGTCATTAGGAAAACTGCAAACATCTATCCACTGTCTTGGGAGACGCACCTTGTATAAACACACAGTGGACTGTCTTAAGTTTTGCCATATATACACATTTGATGGACAAAAGCTGTATCAGGTCTTCTGTCAATGTAAATCAGCCTCTGTAAATGGCTGTAACACATATAACTACACCTGATTTTAATCAGTGAAACATTTTACCCTATGTAATTCTGAATACATTAGCTGTACTGCATATAAAATAAAAGCTTAAAATTTTATGTCTGGAAAAAAGTTAACAAAGGAGATATTACAAATTACAGGAACATATGAGAATGACTTTCAAATAATCTGTACTCCAAAAAGTTCATATGAAACAGTAATCTAAAAGCAAGCCATATCAGATTTTACATTCCTGAAAGGCTTTTAGTCATGAAGAACAGAGTAGTCATGAAGTAGAAGTTCACTGTATTTACACTGAACTGTGCCTCCTCAGAGGTCTAACATGACAAGCACATAGCAGCACTCAGGAGCACTACTGACCTGGAAGTCCTGTCTTCCACCACAGAGATACTTGACAACTTCCTATGACAGAGATCAAAGTTTTAGTGTTTTTAGGATCAAAGTTTAGCTTATAAGCATTACTGTATCTCACAGAATGAGAACAATATCATCTTCTGAAGCACAAACACCACCTCGTCGAACCCTCTAGGACTTTCAGGAAAGCACCCTGTAATCTACCCAACAATACAAGAGACTCGCAGTTATAAGCATGGCTTCTTCTGTGAAGGACCATATTGGGATGGAGTCCCAAGATCTATCATGTTATCACCTCCCTCCCTACCGGTGCCACTATTAGTGGCAGGGGAGCAAACAGAGTAGCATGGTCCTTCCACACTAGGAAGGATGACACAGAGGCAGACTATAGCTGGAACAGCAGCATTGAGGTAAGGAATATCTCTTCAGCTTAGGAACAAGATGTCAACCAAGCGGCCCCAGACATAGAGACAGAGAGCATTAGGAGCTGTGAAAAGACTGGAAACTTGCTAACCTAGTCTAGTCTCATGATGGAGGGGGCAAGAGTAAACTAACTCACAGTGAAAGCTGGCACAGCGTGATGAACTGCTGCATGTACAGCCGAGGGTTAAACTACTAAATGAAATTCCAGCTCTTGAGTGAAGCTGAGGGTTAAACTACTAAATGAAATTCCAGCTCTTGAGTGAAGAGATCACTGCTTCTTTGCAGAGCCAGGATTGCCAAGTAGTAAAGCTACCACCTCCTACTAGTAGGACCTATTGCACCTTCTGAGCTCTCCCATCCCCCCACAGACGAGAGATCATCCAGGAGTGTGAATGCCTCTCCACATTACACAGCAGGACCTCCAGTATGGGACTGAACCATGCTGGCAGGGCCAATCCCAGCCCCAGCCACGCTGGGACACTTTACTTTGCACTGGATGCATCAGTGGCCTGGACAACTCTTTCCATGGGAGACTGGCTAGCTGGTTTCTTGCTTGCACACAATAATAATGATTTTCAAACTTAATATCCACAGTTTCAATTACTTGGTGAAGTCATTACGTATAACCCCAAACTTATATAGAAGTCAAAAAAAGAAAAGAGGGGGTGAAGAACCAGAGGGAAGACGATCTGTTTTCGCAAAAAGGCAAACCTAGATGCCAATTCAAAACAGCTTGACACCTCCCAGAGTATGTCCACCTCCCTGTCAGAGCCCATGTCTGGCAAAGGTCGGCAGCGCCAGTGCCCACGGGACAGGGACCACATGGCACCGAGACGCGGCACCCGTGCGCATCCCGGCAGCCACCGGAGGACCGGGCCGAGCCGCTCTTTCAGGGCGCAGCCCCGCCAGGCGGGGATCTCCGGGCAGGCCGTGGGGAGAGGACGAGGGGCAGCCCGGGCGGTGCTGCGTCCCCTCGCCCTGCAGACCTGGGCTCAACCCGCTCCGCGCGTACTGGACAGGGCTCCGCGCCCCGGCCACCGGCCAGCCCCTTGCCTGGTGAGCCCGCTGCAGCCCACCGGGCTCCTGGGCGAGTGCCGAAAACCGGTGGTGGGTGACAGGGACGCGGGTGTCCGCCTTGGGTTGCCAATGAGCCATGCAAGCGTGTCCCGCAAGGAGAGCCAACAGGCGGTCGCGGGGAATTAAAAACTAGAAGATATTCAAACCCGCCTTCGCCTGGCTTCCCAACAAGGGTGACAGTCCGACCGCGGCAGTGTCGGGTGATCTCCCTCTGGTTTCAGCCCCGCCGAAGCCCTGCGAGGACGAGGGGGCGGTACACAAGGGGATGCCGCGGGGATGCCACGGCCACCCCGGCCCCCCGCCGCTGCCCCGGGCAGCTCGGCCCGCGGGGGAACCAACGAGGGAGCAGCCAGCGAGCAAATAAACAAGTTCCCTCGTGTAAGAAATGGCCTCGCAGGTGCCTGCAGCTGGCGGTTAACACAGACAGTAAGAGGATCAACTCCATCTCCGCCAGTGGAGCAAAAAGAGGAGAAAAAAATAAAAGCACCCGCATTTGCTATTCAGAGTTTAGTTAATTTGGATGATAACGGTTAGTGTTTAATCCCATTGTACAAGAATGAATCTACCGAAACCTACAAGGCTCCTGGAAGAATAATACGGCCGGCGGCACGGCACGCAGGGGTGCCCGGGCGGGCAGCCGGCCTTGCCCACTCCGCCCCGCCGACTGGGGGAGCCGCGCCCCGGGGCCACCGCCACCTCCTCTCGCTGAGTCGCTTGGCCCTCCCGGCCGGCCCGGGGTGGTGGGGACCA
>VZRN01005535.1:519643-530379 GCA_013397935.1 Dasyornis broadbenti
GGGGCTGTGCGGAGCGGGCCGGGGGCTCGGTGCGCTCGCCAGGCGAGGAGTGCGGCTGCCCGGGCGGAGGGCCGCGGAGAGGAAAGCTAACAATGCTGTGAAAATATGTTTGCAGAAAATAGACAATTGTTGGATTAAACGTATTCAAGTATGAAATAATGCCTTTTTGTGTAAAAAACCTCAGCAATGTGAGCATACAAAAGTTCCCCTGTGGCAGTTACTTGCTCCCTTTGTGAGCTTTGCGCTCCGGCGTCTCCACTTGGCGCGTTTAACTCGAAGCCCCCCTTTAAACGCGATTGTTTCTTTCTTTTTAATGACATTTACCGGATCAAAACATGCTGTTAATTCGATCAGAAAGCTTTACCCTCCTTAACAATACCACAATAATTTCTCCTGAAGTTTGTTAAATTGACCAAAATTAGGCAAATGAATAGGGGGTCTGTCGGCGATCCCGCTCGCAGGTGACACCGAATAATGCACTCTCGGACCAGCTGCGATCCCCTCTTTATTTGCCCCTCTTTTCTTTGACCCGCATTATTAAAATTTAGGCCCAATGAAACTATTCATACTTTTCAATAGGACATTTTCCTATAGGATAATAGGCTACAAATTGAGCCTCTCCAAAGGAGAGGGGGGGAGCAGGGGGGGTAAAACAACAACGCACAGACGCGCACACCACACAAAAAAGGAGCGTCGTGTGCCAAAGGCTGGCGAGAGCCTCCCTGGGCCGACGGAAAAAAAAAAGGGGGGGGTGATGGGGGGGATATCGTGTGCCAGCCCCCCAGTCCCACACCTGCCGGGGTGTCCCCGGCGCATAAAGCGGTGTAAACAAAAAAGTCCTCGCTGCCATCTCTTATAAAGATGGACGTGTCACCAAGTCGTGTGAGAAAAGCCTGAGAACAAACGGGGCCACTCCGTCTCCAAGGGTTCTCCCTTGAACTGGGCGGAACAGCCTATTAAGGGCTTACTTAATTACTTTAATGACTCTGGACAGGCTTTAAAATGCAGTCAGCGCCGGGGCTAAGGGGAGGGGTAGGGGGTGCCGGGGATTTGTAGGCTAGCGGCGGGGATGGGGCCGGGGATGCGGCGAGCGGGGCGCAGGGCGCGATACCGCGCCCTGCGCCCCGCTCGCCGCATCCCCGGCCCCATCCCCGCCGCTATTGTGGGACCGTCACGTGTGTCCCCGAGGTCCACGTGGGGCGACACAGCTGGGCTGCTCCCGGCTGCGTGGACGGGGGCGCGGAGGGGGGGAAAGGAAGAAGAGAGAAGAAAAAAAAGCCCCTCATCCCCTCGCCCCCTTCCATCCTGATCTTTAATGCATACATTCCCTCGGCGCCGCTCGCCCATAATCCTATGGGATCAGCGGGCTCGTGGAGGCCCCCCGGGGTCCCCCCCAAGAAGTGATGGCTTTATAAGGGGCCCGGAGAGAGAGGGGATGCAGTGCCCACCATGGCCTCCAAGCTCAAGGAGCGGAGGGTGAGTCTCGCCGCCCGCCTTGCGCGCACGGGTCTGCGGGGCCACCAAGAAGACCCAGCCCCGAACCCTTCCCCGGCTTTCCCTTCGAAAAGCCCCCACCCAAAAAACAACCACACCACCCTCACAAAAACAAGCCTGCCCTGCTGGGGCCGTCCGCGCAGCTGGGGAGCCACCAGGGCGGCGTGGAGAAGACTGGCCGCCCGAGCATCATCCTTCCAGAGGCCGCGTCGCGCCCGGCACCGCTGCTCGGAGCGGGGTGGGGACTGGCTTCCCTCGAGTGCTCCGGGACGGCTGCTCCGACGAGACTGGATCCGTCTGCTTTCTCCTCCCCCTCTAATGCCCCCCATATATTTTGCAGAGGACGCCGGTTTCCCACAAAGTGATTGAAAAGCGGAGGAGGGACCGCATCAACCGCTGCCTCACCGAGCTGGGGAAGACGGTGCCCATGGCTCTGGCCAAGCAGGTAGGCGGGGGGAAGCAGCCCCTACGCCCTCTTCTCCCCGGTGCGCCGCGATATCCCCCCGATACGGAGGGATTAAGGGGCGGCCCGGCGGAATGCAGAGCACTCTCAGGGGAGAGATGATGCCCACCTGCCCTGCCCGTTGCAGAGCTCGGGGAAGCTGGAGAAAGCCGAGATCCTGGAGATGACGGTGCAGTACCTGCGGGCCCTGCACTCGGCGGACTTTCCCCGCGGTCGGGAGAAGGGTAGGTGGGCGGGAGTGGCCTCCCGCGGCCCCCGCCGGGTAAATCGCGGCGTGGGGGCGGCTTTCCTCTCTTGTCTCCCGGCCACACCCTGAGGAGCTCGACTCCCTGCCCTTTCCTTTCCAGCAGAGCTGCTCTCCGAGTTCGCCAACTATTTCCACTATGGCTACCACGAGTGCATGAAGAACCTGGTCCACTACCTGACGACGGTGGAGAGGATGGAGACCAAAGACACCAAGTACGCCCGCATCCTGGCCTTTCTCCAGTCTAAAGCGCGCTTCGTCACTGAACCTCTCTTTACCTCCCTGGGCTCCCTCCCGGAGCCGGACTTTTCCTACCAGCTGCACCCTGGGCCCGAGTGCCCGGGGCACGTCCACAGTCCCGCCGAGGGCTTGCTCCAGACGCCCTCGGGGGGGCCATTCCCCTGGCACGGCGCCGCCCGCAGCCCTTCCCTGCCCTACCACCTGCCCAGCACCGCCGTACCCCTCGCCAGCCCCGGCCAGCAGCGCAGCACCTTCCTCTCATCCGTGCAGGGGCTGGACCGCCACTACCTCAACCTCCTCGGCCATTCCCACCCCAATGCCTTCGGGCTGCCCCCGGGCCAGCACCCCTCCATGCTATAGAGACTCGTCCTGCCTGAAAAAAATCCTATTTATAACCGCGGACACTGCGGATTATGCACGGGGAGGCTGCTGGGTACAGGGAGATGCGCGGGGGTCCCGGAGGACGAGGAGAGCCCCCGGGGGCCCAGATCTGTTCCCGCCCGCCCTCTCCGAGGGCCTGGAGTTGCCCCCACCCGCTCATCTTCCCACCTCCGGGTGCCGCGCCTGTACAAGTGATGCCTTGGAATAAACGTTTATACCCGCCGCTGCTTTTTGTTTCCGTGAGGGAGCTTCCTCGGGTGGTGGTGGGAGTCTCCCCACGCATCCACCCAGGGCAAAAAAAGCCACAAGCGAGACATGATCCGCGAGGGCCGGGGAGGTTGCTGTACGCACC
Source organism: Dasyornis broadbenti (assembly GCA_013397935.1). Lineage (NCBI taxonomy): Eukaryota > Metazoa > Chordata > Aves > Passeriformes > Dasyornithidae > Dasyornis > Dasyornis broadbenti. The sequence goes on from VZRN01005535.1 coordinate 522,818, forward strand.
GGCCGTGGCTGGAGCGTCGGGCAGGCGGGGCAGGGCGTGACGGGCCGGATGTCGGTACCGCCCGTCCTCTGCTGCCAGGCCCTCACCGGAGGTTGGGAGGGAGTCCCGGCGTGCCCCAGAGGTGGCGGGTGCCCCACTCTCCCGCAAACCCTGTGGGTGCTGCCCTCCCACGGGCCCGTGGAGGGATGCTCTAGAGCCACGTGTCCGAAAGGCACCGACATCTCCCGTGTGCTTTGCCGGCGAATTTCTCTGCGGCGCAGTTTGTTCAGAGGAGGATGAATAATGGTGAAGGCGCAGGACGGGACGGGGAGGGGAGGCGAAGCGGCCGCTGCGGAGGTGCGGGGCGTCGAGAATAAAACCGATGGAAGCTCCTGGGAGCGAGTCCTTCCAGCCTCGCCGCCGGCGCGGGACAGCGGAACGGCTCCCTCCAGACGGGGCAACTCCAGCCCCGCCTTCACCAAGCATCCCGGGTGTCTCCATAGCCTCTGGAAGCAGGGCAGCCCGGGTGTGCCCGGGGGGGCGGAGCCGTCGAGGGGTAAATTAACTTATTCCAGTTGGGTGGGGAGGCTTTGAGGAGATTTGACCTGGGCTGTTTGCCTAGGTCGCGGAATGGGCTGACCCTCAATTTGTAAACCAACCCGACCCTTTATTCAGACACAGACAAAAAGATCTTCATTACAATGAGTAAAAAGTAGAATGTGTATCTTCCATTTAACCTGCAAATACAGGAAAAGCTCCTATTCCAGATTAGTGGGGAAAAGGTCACACGGCGGGATGATGTGAAGAGTCAGCCAGGGAGGACAGGAAAACAGCCTCTTTTCCTCGGGACACCTTTAGGAGGGTAAATCCGGGCGGAACCTCTCCTTTGGTTAGTGTACACACAACAATATGGGCTTAGCCAAACTCATTCAGCAGCAGGAATGGCTGGTGCCTATTATGAAAACACATGTCCAGTGCTCATTTTTACCACCACTGAGTGCAAAATAACGGACAAAATGCCACATGACTTTTATTCTGTTTGCATTAAGCTCTTGTGATCCCACTTTGTTACTGAAGCATTAAGGATATGGCATTTTCCTGAAAATATAAATATATTCAGCATTTTCGGCCCTGTTAACCAAATTAAACAAAAGTTTCCTTTGCTAAGTAGATTTTCTCTCTGGGATTAGCAGCGGGCCACCATGGTCAAAACTGGGGTCATTTACATATAATTTTGCAAATTCGCACTGGTCCATGACAGTCTTTGTCTCTCCAATGTTGCTATCCTGGATTTTTTTTTTTTTTCTTTTCATTTTCATTTAGCTGTGGAGGATAAACCCCTCTTTGGCTTTACAATGACTTTAGGATAAAAGTCTCCCTCCCTCCACTCTTTCAGGGCTCTGAGCTCTTTCCCCAGCTTTTGGTCCCGAAATTATCTTGGAATTTGCTAAAGTCAGCTGTATTGGGCATGGGAGTTGAGCTGCCTTCCCAGCTCAGATCCACACCTGTGTGTCATGCTCTGTGCCCACAGGTGGATCAGCATAAGCAGGGGTGCACAAAGCTCCCTTGGAACAGGCATCCCCTGTCTTTTGACAGAGGTTCAGCTCATTTGTCTTTATTTTATTTTACATTTCTGTGCCTATAGGACAGAGACTTTTAGCCTTTTTTTCCCTCTTGGATTTATTTTAGCTCTGCCATGAGCATCATCTGCCAGCTTTGGTGGGAGCAGGTAGGAGCTGGATGTCATCTGTACTGGGCTTGTTGAGTGCTCTACCTGTTCCCAGGTGGGGTTACTGTCTGGGCTGGCAATGCTCATCATCTGGCATAGGAGTGCCATTTACTGGGGTATGGCAACAGCTATCACAGGGAATTAATAGAGGGGGGTTGTTCCTGAAGATAAACTACTTTAATTCCCAAAGCCCTCAAAATACTAGATTCTGTGTTATGCACCTGCTTGGCTAAAAATCTTAATGGTGAATGATTTGCTCTATCATATCCTATTCTTTCCTTCAGCTAGCATCTTTCTCCTTCTTACACTTTCACATCTCTTTTGTCACAGTTTGCCTTGCCTTCCTTTCCCATGCCTTTCATGTCCTCTTTTCCATCTCTTCTCCCTGCTATCTGAATTCCTCTCTTTTCCTCACACTTTCCATGTCCTACATGTACTGCAAATCTTCTCACCCCGGAAAACAGTAGTACAGCATGGTCACACATCAGTAGTTTCTTTATGTTGAGAGCAAATAATCATGTTGAGATCAAAGAACAGCAAAATGTGAGTTTACAGTTCTGCATCTGATACTGACTGTCTCTTGCTATTTACTCAGACAGAAGAGTTTATGTTGATCTTTGTAATATTGCATTATTGAAAACATCTCCAGCTCTCTAATTTATCTCAAGGATTTACCTGCATTATTATTTAAATAAAGCATCATCAATTAGATCAAAGAGGCATAAGTAGCCTGTGCATAAAGTCTCCATCCTCAAGCTTTATGTTTTCAATAGGTAATAGGCAAAGCCTGGAAGGAAATTCTACTGTCTCACTTTTACTATTTAAATAAGTAAGGAATGTTTATAGACTTTGAGCATATATAACACAGATCAGAACTCTTCTTTCTTCCCATGGTTTTGCACCAGTCTGAATGCATTATTCAAAGACCTGGGGACTTTGGTGGTAGTGCCACACTGTGGAGTTTCCAGCCTTGGAAACAGGGCTGATGCCACAGAACAAAGTCCCCAAATTCAGGACAACACAGTCATTCTTGGGTCATCTTATCAATCAGATCAGTAGTTAACTAGAAAAGAATACTTTTATTGTACTTTGGGTGAGTGACCCTGCTTGCAGCACTGTACCACAAAGTTGCATCAGCATATCTATAGGGGCTGAGCCATGAGTTTGAAAGAAGCAACTGAGGGAAAGAGGAGGAACTGCACCGATGAAGGCTCTTAATTACAGATCTGTTCCATTAGTGATGCACATGATAGTTGGCTTCCTAGTGGTATGGATATGATCCCTTTCCCATGGTGAAGATCCTACCAGTTTATAAGTCTTGCTGTCCCACTGCTCCATGGAATGCTGCTGCTATTCCTCAGGCTCAAAGGTACCCCAAGGTAGCCTGTATGATTTGACCAGGGTTGTGCCAGAAGTGCTTAGGAGAGCAGAGTGTCTTAGGTAGCAGGGTACAATGATCACCCCAACCAGACCAGCTTATTGCCTTTCTACCACATTCTTTGAAAGAATTAAATAGTGCCTAGAAGCCCAGGGCGATTGTTTTTCTGTTATAAAGTAAATCAAGCATAAGGAGGAGGAAACCTTCTGTTTGCTTGTGGAACAGTCTGCATATTAGAATAAGGTCTGCATATACTACTGAAGCAGCTGCAGGCTTGTCCAGCAACCCTTTTGCAAAAGCACACTTTTGGAAAGAAACCTTCCAGACAACAATTTAATATTTGCTGAGATGTAGCATCTGATCTCACAGATTTGGCTCCTGCCTTGGGTGAGTCTCACATCATCATTTCTATTTCTAGCAAACTTTCCCACATAGTGTGTAAAGGCTGTTTTAGGAAAAGAACACTGAATTCTCTTGAAGAGAAAAGTGATTGTGGAAAGAAGTATAAGAAAAGGCATTTTAATATGTATGTAAGGTTAAAACTCGGATACCTACCCACGTAAAATACTGCATATAGAGTTGCATATTAAAACAAACAAAACTCATTTTAAAAGGGGAGAAAACATAATTGAAAACAAAAAACCCCCGCATTTTAAAAGGTGAGAAAAAGCACTGTTGAAAACTATTGATGAAACATCACACAGGAAGGAAGAAAGAGGAGTAGTTTAGAAGGTTCAAACTCAGAATATTAAATTCAACTTCGGAAACAGATTGTTTAACGTTCATCTTCAAGCTACAGCAGCTGAAATGTGCAATATGCTTCATCAGCAGTAATACAACTAATTAGGCTGAAAAACCTCACTTTTGCTAACTAGAAATCTAAACTTTAGCGTGTATGCTCTGAAAATTTTTAATTACTGTAATTTTTAAATACTGTAAGAATACAACACCTCCAAGTGCAGTCCTAGTCTATGTAATGATTGCGTAATTAAAAAAATGAGGCCCTTCAAATAAGCGAGTCCTTCAAGGCAACAGTGAATTCATTACAGGGTCTGTAACTCAGTTCTTCTGCTTTTAGTGAACATCATAAAGTTATTTTTACCACTGCTGAGGGCTTAACCCAGAGCATGTAGAAGGATTTACACCAGCTCACCCTGTAGAACTTTATTTAGAGAATCTTGGTCTCCTACTAGCTTTGTGGAAACCAGGCAGTGCCTGAGTTCTGAGCTCATCTCTGTCTCTTGTGAATTCCAGCATCAAAATTATGCTTTCAGTCCCACAAAGGGTGCAGGTATTTAGAGTAGGGCACAGTCCAACTGGAACCGTTAAGACGAGGATCATGGCAGAAAGTGCCTTTGCTGTGATTCCATAGTCTGTGCCTGCATCTTCATGCCCTTAGTTCCTAGCCTGAGGCTTAGACATTGTTCTATGAAGCTGAAGTCTCAAGTATGAAGGCTAAAAATTGTGTCCCTCTCTGGGGGCACCTTCTCATAACCACTCTGCCCCTACAAAGCAATTTTTGTGTTCTTTAAAGGAAACAGTGCCCTGGTTCAGTCTTTCAAAGGAGAGTTTAGATAGTAGTCTGCCAGGGGAGGGTTTGATCTCAAGATACCAGCTTGAAGGAGATGTTCACTTTAGAGCTGCAAGCAGAAAGCTGTGACATGGTTTCAGTACTTTCTCAGAGCTAGGGAGAAGTGGAGACTTTGGCTTTCGCATCTCTCTTCATTCTCCTCCTCTGGAGGTGTGTGATCATGTGTATACCATTGTGTATTACACACGTAGGAAGCCTATACAGGCCCTCTTCCATAGTACACCTGAACTCAGTTTAGTTTTTCTCAGTAATTCCTAGTCTGCTTTGGTTGCTATTTGTTTAAATGTGGCTTTATTAGATCCTCATAACTTCCCATACACGCTACCTTAGTGCCATTCCAGGGGAAGAATTCACAGAGATTAGCCTTCAAAGGTCAGTCTTTTATGACTAAGATATAGGACTGGTCTTTTACTTTTTCCCCCAGACTAAAATGTCCTTTAATGTACCCAAGGGCAACCTCATTGTTTGATACAACTGACAGGTTTTTGATACACCTGTACAACCTTACTCACTACAAGAAGTAACACTGCTATAGCTGTGAGTAAAGATTAGGGTACAGAGTTTTTCGCATAAAGGTTTTATTATGGAAATAATTTACTATCAGATTGCTGAAGGGGTTTCAGGACTGGCATCTGTAGAAGGAACAGTAACAACAAAACCTATTGAACAAACTCCACATGGCTTCAAAATGAGAAAAGTGTAACAGGGATCACTGACATTCACTCAGAACAGATTACAAAACTTCAAGAACCTCAGGAAACCCTGAGACAGATGTATCCCATAAAACACAATTATATATTGGAATGTTCTAAGGGAATCAATATAACCCAAGTCTTTCATATTCCACTACAAAATGCCTTTTTATTATAGGATATAGTAAAAATATTTCTATGCCATGAACTTTTTTTCATACAGTATCTTCTCCTCTCTTAAAGAAATGAGAAAAAACAACTCTTGGAGTTTTATTACTGAAATAATAGTAATAGTTCCTGTAAATAATGACTGTAAAATATTACTGTAATAACTGTAATTGTAATTATTATTATAAATTCTCTTTGATGTCTGGAAAAGGCAAGAAAGTAACTGGAAAAAAAAGTATGAGCAAGAGTACACGATCTGGTGTATAATGTCAAAACCTGCTAGACAGCAAAGATCTAGGAAAACTAGTACAATTCTGATAAAGGTACCACTGTTTACAAGTTACTGTCTGCAGAAAAGACAGTATGTTGAAGCAAACAAGAGACTCCTACATGCTTGTTACCTATGTGCATATACTGTACATATATCCTTAGCTAGTGCAGGTGGCAAAGCTTCCGGGACATCCATGAAGCTATAATTACTTCCATGAGAAGAAGACATGGTGGAGTTGCATCATCAGAGAGCTTGCCAAATAGGTAAGGGATACATATTTCAGTGGGTCCTCATGCTCATGTTATTAGTTCAACTACGCAACCACGTTTACAAAGATGTATGGGAAGAAAATAACCTAATCTTGTCTTCAACATACAATTATGCTGATCATGGAAGTGAAATGTAAAGAATAGGTCCTTCTGCATCTGGTACTTAGTGCATAAAATATCCATCCAAGAAAAAACTTTGCAACAAGGCACAACAATCTACACTTAAAGGAAAGGCCAATCGCCATCTGTGTGCATATGAAGGAGCTAATCCAACTCTATGACGTCAGATGATCTTTCCATGGTGAGGAAGTTCCAAGCAGCAACATGCCATGCTGCTCTTCACCAAATACCACATCTTCTCAAAAGCTATTTGCAACTCTCCGTGCTGCAGCTTTGTATCTTCTTTCCAGGAAAGTAATCACAGAATCATGGAATGGCCTGGGTTGGAAGAGACCTTAAAGATCACCTAGTTCCAACCTCCCTGTCATGGTCAGGGACACCTTCCACTAGACCGAATTGCTCAGAGCTCCAGCTCTGAGCCTGATCTTCTGTCCTTAAAGATCTCCAGGGATGGGGCATCCACAACTTCTCTGGGCAACCTGTTCTGGTGCCTCACCACCCTCACAGTAAAATTTCTTCCAAATATCCAATCTAAACCTGCATTCAGTTTAAAGCCGTTCTGCCTTGTCCTGTAACCACCTGCCCTTGTAAATAGTTTCTGTCCATCTTTCTTGTAGGCTCCCTTCAGGTATTGGAAGGCCACAATTAGATCACCCCAAAGCCTTCTCTTTCCCAGGCTGAAAACTCCCAGTTCCCTCAGCCTTTCCCCAAAGTAAAGGGGCTCCATTTCTCTAACTTGGTGAGCGGCCTCTGGACTTGCTCCAACAGGTTCATCTTTCTCCTGTGCTAAGGACCCCAGAACTGCATGTTGCACTCCAAGTGGGGTCTCATCAGAGTGGAAGAGAGGGGCAGAATTTTCCCTGATTTTCCTAGTCTGTTGTAAGTTACATACAGTTAGCAACTGTGTTACAGTCAGCGTTGCTTTACATTCTCAGAAGGAGCTTCTAACACCCCTTCACAAAGCAACTTACACTATTGGATACGGCAAGCAACAAGTAGGTAAAAGATATGCATCCCTAGGAAAGCTGTATGACACAGATAGAAGGATAGGCAACTGGGAGAACACAAGTGCTGTTCTACTAGTCATGGGAATATTCTATGTTAATTTAAAGCAGCTTTGAAAATGGGGTTTTTTGGCTGTATTTGGCCAGCTTTTTATGAAGCTCTTCCAAAGAAAATTTATAAACAATGCGCTTTTTTAGATCAAGATCAAATAGAGAGAAAGAATGCTAAACTTCTCCCTATTTAGAAGGAAGTTACAGGGATTTTAAGACTGGAGTTCTGGAACAGAGAGGTAACTCCTGCTGCCAGCATCCAGCTTCCTAAAGACCTTTCAAAAAGTTTTCCAGGTGTCTTGGTTTGGAA
>VZRN01005537.1:0-32190 GCA_013397935.1 Dasyornis broadbenti
GCACCCGCCATGACGGGGCCGCCCGCGTCGCGCGCCCTGACGTCACAGGGGGGCGGGGCGCGGCAAGGGCCGGAACATGGCGGCGCCCTCGGCCCCGCGGCCGCCCCGGCCCCGCAAGGAGCCGCAGCCGCTCGTCATCCCCCGGAGCGCGGCCGAGGAGCAGCGCCTCCGCCTCGAGCGCCTCATGAGGAACCCGGTGAGGGCACCCGCCGGGGCACGGCCCGGGGCGGCGGGAGAGGAGAGGGACACTGAGACCCTTCCCGGGGGTCCGTGAGGGAAGAGAGACATCGAGAGCCGATTCCCCCCGCTCCCTGCCCCCTCCAGGGTCCGTGAAGGGAGAGAGACACCGAGGCCCCCTCCGGGGTCCGTGAGAGGAGAGGGACTCCGAGATCCCCACCCCACTCTCTGGGTCTGTGAGGGCAGAGGGACACAGAGCCCCCCACCCTTGGTGTCTGTGAGTGGGGAGGGAGGCCGAGACCCTTTGGGTGTCTGCGAGGGGAGAGGGACGCCGAGACACCCCCGCCCCCAGGGCCCGTGAGGGGAGAGGAACACCGAGATCCCCACCTCCGGCTCTGTGAGAGAAGAGGGACTCACACCCCCTCTCCTCCGGGGTCCATGAGGGGAGAGGGACCAACCTCCCCTTTTTTCTCTCCGTATCCGTGAGGGAAGAGGAACCGACACCTGCTCCCTGGGATCTGTGAGGAGAGAGGGACCAACCCGCCCTTCTTTCTTCCCGGTTCCCTGACGGGATCGACACTCCCCCCCGCTTCCTCCTTGCCGGGTCCTCAAAGGGAGCGGGGCTGACCCCCACACACACCGGGTTGCTGTGGGGGGAGAGGGACTCGTCTTTTCTGGCATGCTGTGAGGAGAGAGACCCTTCTCTGGGAACCTAGGGGCCCCTTAGTGTTCTGCCCAGTGGTCTTTCCTCTACCCACTGCTTTTAATGTGCGGGAGCATGACCCTGGTTTCTCTAACTGGGTATTTTGATCCTTTCCTGAGGAGGTTTTTGCCAGGAGGAGACTCTCCCCCCCAGCTCTGTGTGTTCTGGAGCAGGCTGAGACATCCCTGCACGACGTTCTTCCTCTGACCTTGCACCGTATGTTCTCCCTCCCCTGCTCTTCCCTGTCCTCTAGCTCTGGCATAGAAGGTGCACAAATACGTTTCATCGTTTCCTAGATTACTGGTAGTGGAATTATACTCAGTTCGTGCGATTTCTTGGAGGTGCTGACATGCTTCCTTCTAGTTCCCGTGCTGAAAAGAGGCACAGACACTCCTAATCCTCCTGGGGTTTGTTGACCTGCAGGCCTGAATGTGAGGGACAGAAAGGATCCATTTTGATTCTCCTCATCTGCCTGTTCCTGCTCCTTTGTGCATGAAGAAATTGCTACAGCTGTGCTCCTTCTGAGATCTGTCAGCTGGTGGAAGAGGCTGTTGTCAGACGTATCCCGCCTTTGAACAATGCGTTAAAATTGCAGACTTTGCTCCTGGAAGATACTGATGGTTGGTTTGTTCTTGCAGGAAAAGACTGTACCAATTCCTGAAAAACTGAATGAATGGGCACCACGACCACCCCCGGAGTTCGTTAGAGATGTCATGGGTAAAGATTCTGTTCTTCAGATAACTCTGGGGTCAGCCACATTTAACTTAGAAAAGCGTTTAGCAGGGAAGGACAGAGGTGGTTTTGAGCTGCTCATTTTGCTGGAGAAAAGAGGTGTGAAATGTGCTTTGAGAGTTGATTTTTTTCAAGTTTTATTTGGTTCTCTGGTTCCACTTTTCTGCTGGTTGTCAGAATGCAGAGAGAACAAAGCCCGTGGCACTGCAGCACGTGGGCTGCCTGCAGAGCAATAAGCTGCTGCTCTGATGATGACAAGTAAATTATGATGAGTAAATCTGTCCTCTCCATGGATCTGAGAGTGCTCTGGAAGATTAGCAGTATGAAGTCCCTCTTTTTAGTGCTTTGAGTCTGAATCTCAGGCCATGAGAAGCAGGCACGTCCAGCAGGTGTGATTGTGTGTGGACAGGCAGGGAGCTGGCAGCTGTGCCGGGACCCTGACCCAAGTACTCCGTGTACACTTCACTTTTACCTGCAGGGATTAAATGTAGTAGCTGTGGTATAAACTGCATGTAGAAGTTCAGTCTTTCTTTGAGACCTCCATCCTTTCCAGAAGGTTGACTTGCTCTTATTTCAGAATAGTTGATCTTGGACTAAAGTTTTTACACGCTTCTGAATAAAATCTGCGTCTTGTATTTCCCCCATGGCTTTTTCAAATAGCTTTGCTGTGTGTTTGAGTTGAATTGTCTTGTTTTTCTGGAAGCACCTGATGTGCTGGGATTCTGTTGGTATCAAGAGCACCCCTGTTGTGGTCCCAGCTGCTGGGTTTTTATTAGGTGTCTTTGGGGCTTCTCTTCCTGTGCTTTCCCTTGAGAAATGGCTTGGGAGAGAGAGGAAGAGAGGGGAGCACAATGCTTAAAGCTTCTGCAAGGCTTCAACATGCAGGCTGTTGCCAGGAGGAAAGAGCTGTAGGGATTTAATTTATGAAGAAACAGTTAAAAACTGTCAGTGGGCTCTGTCTTGCATGTGAAAGTACAATCATCTTTTATCGCCTTTATTTTTTGTGTGAGATGCTGAAAATCAGTTGGAAACCGTCTCAGCAAGGTGTTGTAGCTCACTGCTGCCCATAAGAGAATGGGGACTGCATTTGATCTCTAGTTCTTTGCCTGCCTTGATGTGCAGCTAGGACTCCAGGGGGGTAATTGTAGGACCTGCCTGACCCAAAAGTGTGTGGGTTTACAGCTCACTCTGGCTTTTGGTTGCGAGTTGAGTTTAAAACGGTGACACACTCCATGTCTTGTTGGTAGATTTTCATCTTACAGCGCCCTTTCCTGTGTCCCACCCCTCAGCATCCAGCTGTAGTCATTTGTGAGCACCTAGATACCTCCTTTCCTCACAGACTTAACTCTCCCTTGTTGCAGGTTCCAGTGCGGGAGCTGGGAGCGGGGAGTTCCATGTGTACCGGCATCTCCGTCGGCGAGAGTACCAGAGGCAAGATTTCATGGATGCCATGGCTGAGAAGGTCAGCACAATTCTTTGTAACTCCCCCCACCCCAGACTATTTGGTGTTCATTGCAAATCTGTGTTTTCTTTGAAAGTCATGTACCAATAATTCCGTTCCAAGCCACCCCTTGTCAGAGGAGTCTGTAGGAGTGTGTGATACGTGGCGTCTGTGTCAGTACTGAAACATTTGGTGCTTTGTGTCAGACATGCTCCATCTCCTGTGTTCCCTGGGGTCCTAGCACACAGTAAGGCCTCATGGGAATGTATGTGTTCTCAGGCTGACTTGAAAGTGCTTTAAAAACTAGAAATCCCTGATAACACTGCCTTGCACAGACAGAAGCAAAGTGAGTGCCTGTGCATGGAGTCCAGATGTCTCTTTTAAGTCCTGGTTGAGTAGAATGGCCCCTCTTTCAGAGAGCACTATTGTTATCCTCTCTCTTGGCCAAGATGAGTCCATATGTTAATGTTTGTGTCTCCAATTATTCATTTGTTTTTACTGAAATGTTCATTAGGGCAGAAACCCAACCTCCCTCATCTCCTCTGGAGAGGATTCCTTCCTTGGAAGGTTTCAATATTTGGCTCAGGTTGCAGGTTAAAAGTGCTGTCTGTACAGGAGTCATCCCTAGGAACATGGCTTTGTATAAAGAAGCCAGACAAAATCTGGCAGAGCTCCCTTCTGTATTTTGCTAAAAGACTTCTCCCTAAAAGGACATGACTTTTAAAAGAAGTATTTTAATTTAGATTGTGACCAAAGTATGACATGTGATCAATTACAGCAAAGACTAGATGAGGAATTCCAGAAGAAACTGGAGAGGAATAAGATGATTGCAGAAGAGCAAACAGCAAAACGCAGAAGGAAGCGGTAAGGGCAGATTTTTCCCAGGAGGCTTGACATGGAAACCCTCACTCCCTGTGCCGCATCTGTAGCTGCATGCTCTGGATAAACACTGTCATTCTGTGTCTGCATCTATCAGCTGGGAAGTCTGGCTGTGGAAATTAAACTTGTCAATGTCAATGTTTGGTTTCCAAAGGTAGCTGTAAACCTGACAGGCTTTGCTGGGGTGGTTTCTTTTCCGTGCCATTGCTTGCAGGGTAGCTTTGGACTGGTTGAGCTGCTTTTGCTGACACTGTGGTCTTGAGTGCAACATGCCTTGCTGCTTAGTTGTTCCAACAGTGTGAGGAAAGGTTTGTGTGTCTATCTGGCTTAAATTAATGTCTGAATCACTTGATACCAAGCAGTTTCAGTGCACACCTGGGTGCTGCTTCATGGGTGGGCTGCTTCTGCCTACCTCATTGAAATATCTGGCAGGCCAAGTCTAATAAGTTAGGTGGAAATACTAAAAAAAATATTAAATCCATCTTTCTCTTAATTTTGAGACAACATGAAACAGTTACAAGATTGATGCTCTCGAGAAATAACCTAAGCACTGTAGTGCAGTGACACAAGAATTCCAATCCCACTCTCTGTGTCCAGGATAGGTTTCAGAAATAGCAGGGAATCACGGCTCAGCTCTTTCCCAGGCTTTGACTCTGAGCAGCCTCTCCCTTGCTGCTTTGCATGCTGTGGCTGAGAGTTGCTGTGGAAAGGCCTGTGCAAAGTGACTCACTGCCATGTTAACACAAAAGTGCACAACACAAACACTGTTGCCATCTTAGTTTAATTTAATGTGGTCCAACAGATGGCCAGCAAGTCAGATCTGGCCTGCTGCCTCTTCCCTGGCTGAGATGGAGAACAACTGTTCCAACAGCAGATGCTGCCTAAACACTAACACCTCCTTGTCCCCTTCTATGCTCTAATGGTGTGGCTTTGCCCTGCAGGAGCCCCTCTAATTTCCCTCACCACCCTTCTCTTCTTTCCTGACACAACAGGTACAGTTCCTGACTCTCTGTCTCAAAAGTATTCATATGGTGTTGAGAAAGGAACATGAATCGCAGGCTGCTCTGCCTGTGTCTGCCGTTAACTTGCCAGGTTGGCTTTGCTGGGCAAACAGAGCTGGGTTGTATGAATTGAAATTCCCTCTTACCCTTAGTGCTACTCCTAGGGCCTGACATCCTGAGAAAGTACAGCCAACGAGGAAGGTCAAAGCATACCGCACGATTTTTATTTTCTTCAATTAATGTAGGTATTAATGGTGATTTTTCCCCCTCAATGTTCAGTTTCTGCAGTTCTGGGCTTTAACACCATTTTCTCTTTGTGCTTATTAGGCTAGGTAGCTATAATGTGGGGGCAGTTTCATTTTTATTCCATCTGTGCTCTTGGAGATTCTTGTGTATCAGATAGTTTTGATTGCAGTGGAGTCACAAAAGACTTAAAAAAAAAATCCATTAATCTAAAAACAACATAGAAAAGTTTCTCTTGATCATGTGCTAAGTTTGCTCTGGCTGAATTTTCTGTTGAGGCCAAATTTAAATTGAATTTCTCTTCTGAAATCAGCTTTTCCAAGATGTCTGTAATACGTCCTTTATCAATGTATGAATGTGCAGAAGCTTTACCACCCTGAATTTGCCAGAGATTCTTTTTTCTTTGCTTTGTAGTCAGAAGTTAAAAGAGAAGAAACTGCAAGCTAAGAAAAATAAACTTGAACAAAAGAAGCAGGAAAAAGGTCAGTGAAATTTGGTTTACTTTTCTCAGGACTTGGTTCTGTTCCCTTATTCAAGTCTGGAAGGTTTTTGTTCCACCCCCCATCCCAAGCATTCTCAATACATGGATTAAAGCCTGAGCTTTAAGCTTGTTATTTTAGCTAATGTTTCAAAATCCTCTTTGAAAGCCATCTATGTTGAGATTTAATCTTACAAATAACTTGGCTGTTTGTGAATATTTTCCATTTATTAGGGGAAATTTTGGACAGCAAACAGTGGAATCTGAGTTTGTTGTTTGTGGATGTTCTGCCCCAGCTATTCTGACAAACGGCAGATTCAGAACATCAGCTGCTCAAAAGGGCATTATTGTTCAAGGCTGTGCTTTTTAAAGTGCATTTTGAATGTGTATGGGAAAACAGGTGGAAAAAAATGCACAGCTCGGGCAGCAAGAAACTGAACTATAATTTTTTGTGTAAGAAATTGAGCCACCTTGGTGCCATCTGTTCCACAGGGCTATTTTATTTGCATAGAAATAAAGGTGACAAACCTGACTGCCTCTGTTCTCCTGCAGTCTTGAAAATTAATGTTCCGCAATGTCAGTGTAACTGTTTGAGCAAACTTTTGCATGCTCATTCCTTCTTTTCAGTGAGTGTATTTTGGCTTACTCTTCCAAATAGTTGTCCTCTGTGAATTAGCACACAAACTGTTAGTCTTAAAGTTACAGCAGTTTCTGGTAATTCTGCTGGAACAGTGACTTGCCTGACAGTTCTACCTTATTTGTGCTTTGCTTTTCAGAATTGGATCTGTTTCAGCTGAACCACTGCCAGCCTCCTGTGTAAACACGAGAGGACAAATTGTTAGGTTAATTTTACTTGTGACAGCAAGAGAATGTAGCAGAGTGGATTTTTTGGGTGTTTTGTTTTGGTTTTGTTACCTTTTTTTTTTTTTTAAGCTACTCATTTATGAATTGTAACTGGGAGGAGAATTTAAGTATGAGTCAACATACTTTTGTTCATTTTGAGTGAGTGAATAGAAAATACCCATCCCTTAGGGAGTGGCTGGGAGAGAGCAGAGCTGGATCAGGGAATCCAAACTCCCTGGTCTTTGTAAAGTTCTTAACTCTTTGCGGTTTGTGGTTCTCTGTGTAAAATAATAATATCAGGGGAGAGAGAAGCCTCTGATAGCCATTTTTAGTCTACTGAAAACAGCCTTTCCTTTTTTTAGATTTGTGTGCCCTGGGTTGTGATCTGAGAGTTTTTCCAAATTAATTAAGGTGTAATTGTTGGATGCAGCAGGCAAACATTTGCCTTCCTTTTTGAATGAATAAATTGAACCTCTGAATTGCCAACTTTCACCTTTTTTGTAGTAAAACCATCAAGAATAAGGGTTGGCACTGAATGAGGTCAGCCGTTAAGGTTGCATTAATGTACAAACTCCCAATAAACCCTCAAAGTTCAGCACTTCACCACGCGGTGGCATCAGACCACTGATCCTAAATCCTGCATGAACTGGTCAGGACACTGAGAGTGTGACTGGGCCAGAGGAGCAGGAAAGGGCAGAAAAATTACTCTTAGATTCAGATCCCACTTTATGCCATACCTCATTTTTATTATCAGTTGTTTAATTTCTAGTAGATGTTTCCTGGTTTTTTTAGCAGACTTGACAAGTTTTCTGTGACCCTCGTTAATCTGAGGCATATCGTAATGAGTTCCTGTACTTGCAGAATGGCAGTCTGTAAAAGTTTATGGCACCTTGTGGAGTTTCTGTGAACTTGGATAGGGGTAGGAATATACTGAGTCTTGCCTGTGACTTCCCCAGTGTTCTGTGTGAACCTTCAAAGTTCATCCCAGCCTGCAGAGGTGAGATTGGGAATGAGAAAATCGGTCACCTCAGTGTTTGAACACCTTTGTTTGAAAAAAACAATGTTCCATAGGAGGTGGAGCTGTTTAATGGTGGACTTGGTAAGGTTGGAGGTATGGGAATATTTCTCCAAGGGAGAATTTGATATTCTGAGTTCCTCATTGAATTAATATAACCTGATATGTGTTCCCTGCGTATCTGGGACTGCTTGGCTGTGAGATATTTAACCAGGAAGACACAGGGAATTATGTTACCCATCCGTGCCAGTTAGCCTGACCTAATACACATTTGCTGAGTACCTGAGACTGTTGTGTTGTGAAACGCTCGACAAGGAAGCCAGGAGGGAACACCTTATCCATTCATCCTGTTTGTGTTTGTAGAACCTGGTCAATCCCAAGAGCAAGGCAGCAGCGAGGATGACGAAGAGGATAGCAAGGAGGAGGAAGAGAAGGAAGATGATGCTGAAGAGCCAAGTTTTGTGATGGGAAGAGGATGAGGCCTTCCGGGGACAGCTGGAGACACTGTTCATTGCTTTATATTCAGGAGCATGAAAGTCTTTCATCTCAGCCAAGCAGAACTCATTGGCGTACGTTACATCTGCTTAACGGGGCATGGCCTTCACGTCACAGGCCCGAGAGAAAATGATAGAGAAATGCCAAATAAGAGATTTTTTCTTAATTGCTTGTATAACTGCTGTGCAGTCTGCTCTAAGTTTGCTCTAAAGAGTCAGCCATAAGTCTCTATGACCCTAGAGTTCTTTCTAAAATGGCCCGGAGTGTTTTTCTGTCTGAAAGCTAAAACATAACTATTACCATTTAAGGGAAATATTACTGTGAAGGCTACGTATTCTACTTATGTTGAAGCTGGTAGCAGTGGGATACATGAATCTAGGGGAAGAGTTTAACCTAAAGTAGAAAAGTGGTCTGTAGCCAGACTCTCCTGCACTGTGAGTGTTCTGCATTTGGGGTTTTGTATGGGGTCATCTCTAACCCAAAGAAATCAGTTTATGTTGCTAGACAAGTTCTATAGATTTTTAATCAGGATCCCTTTTTTAATGCTAAAACTTTCCCTATTGCTTTTCTTCCATGTTTTTTAAATTAATAAAAGGGATGTGTTGGATTGTTCTGTCTTCCTTTTTTTGTTTTTGAAGAGGATTTCAGTAAAATAAAGAGATGCTGCAGTGCTGCAGGAAGGGACAAAGAGATCAAGTGATGTGGCAGACATGAAAATATGGAAAAAGGTGTTAGCTGCATGTCACTTACTTTTTGCTTTTGAATTGGAACAATACCTTTTCCCAAAGATTGCGTGTAAAGCTTCTGAATCCTGTGGCAGAAAGGCTTGGAATGGAATCATTTTGCTTGTGCTCAGCGTCCTGTAATGACACCTGCCTTTCTCTCTGCTTGAACTCTCTGCTTTGCACTTTGGATTCCCCTGTTGGAATCATAACATCTCTCTATATATTTACTTATTGGTGCTTAAATGAAAAGCATATGCAGTGGTGGTTTTACTTGCAACTCTGGTTTTTGTCTCTTCAGTGTATCTTTAATTAGAAGTGCCTGCTGGCTTTCAGACATGCTCATCCCAGAGCCTTGCATCCGGAATGCGGTGCTACTTCTTCTCAAGCCTTGGTTAATGCCAAATTATTTTAAGCAAAAAACAGTAAAAAGGGAGAACCTCTTTTTAGATTTAGCCTTTGTTGAATAGTGCTGCCAGAAATCCTGCATTTTGTCTGAGCTGGCTTTATGTAATGGCTTCTCAGTGGTATTACCGTGCTGGCCGGGAAGCAGATGCGATCCAGTGCAAGTGATGTTTGTGTTTAGTTCCCCTGTACATATCCAAGGGCTTTAGAGCTGGATAACTTCTGACCTGCAAGGTCCATATCCCACTGCCCCCTGAGTTAGAGATCTGCATGGAACTGTTTTCTGCTCAATCTCTGTAGGGGCAGGTGCTGCAAGTTGTGACAGTTTCATTCAGATGCAGGATGGATGTTCAGCTGGCATTTTCCCTGTGGAGAGATTAGTTATGAGCATTGCTTCACGTGAATCCCCCTTAGGGCAGGCAAACCCTGTGGATACTGTGCTGTAGAATGAGCTATAAAAATGTGAGCTTTTTATGGGCAGAGGAGAACTGAGAATCTCACTAATAAAGCTGTTCTGCCTCTGAGCTTGTCAGGCTTTGGAGCTGAGTAAGTGCTGTTCGGCATTAAGCAGAGCAGATGCTGCTGAGTGAGGACACGCTTCCCTCAGCCATGAGGAAGGTGAACTCGAGTTTGTCTTGGTGATTGAACAAATTCAGGTCGTGTGACCTCATCCTGCCTCCCTAAGACGCCACCGTTACCCGCGCTGAATTATTCATGCTCTGTTTTCTGGGAATGCTGAGTTTGTAGGTGAAATCCATAAACAGCAAAGAGAGCATGTTGGTGAAGGTGGGATCTGCCTCACGCTCTGTCTCGCCGGGGTGGCTGAGTGTAGCAGTAGGAGCCGTATTTGGTAGGTGTTGCTGTGAATTCCCATAAACACTCTGCTGTGTTGTGGTTGATCGTGGCAGAATGAGCTCGTTGAGAATACAAAGCACTTCAAAGGGAGGTTTCAAGGGAGGTTTCTTCGTTAAGAATAAAATGCAAATACTATGTGACCTCAAAACAGGGAAAATACCATCCATGGAGTAGAAAAAGGGAAGTGCTCCCATGCGTAGTAAAATCAGGAACAACACTACAACTGCTTCCTACTCCAAACAGGGCACCAACAAAGCAGTAGTAACTTAGAGGCTTGAAACTGCTAAGGAGTTTGACCTGCTTACACTAAATTTGTGTTCTAGATTCTTTTCTAGAGGAGTCCTTCTCCTTTCTCTGATGGAGATTAACCCTCAAGGGCTAAAGTTTGCTCTGTTCCATTTCTATGCGTGTTTGTGCAAGTGTGGGACCCCGAGAGACAGCAGTGATAGTGCTGAAACCGAGCAGGGGTGTTCCTGCTCTCAGAGGTGAAAAGCACACTCAGGATAACATGTCTCTTTATTAGGTTTTTAAGAACTGTTTTCCTTTGTTCCCTCCCCCAGGCAGAATGGAATTCAGGAAGATGGGATTACCCTGTGATAAAGCTGACCCATTGTGCTGCCTTTCAGCATTTTCTTTATCTCATTTCCAGGGAAGGAACTCCCTCTCTTTCCCATAAGGCTGTCCCTATCCTTTTGATGGGTTTATACAGGATTTCCTGCTGAGTCAATAGCGGAGGAGTGCAGGGAGATAGCAGTCGGGATTCGCAGGGAGCCTGTGCTCAGCTGGAGGAGGTTCAGCCCGGCGGAGGCAGAGCAGCGCTGCCTTTTGACTTATGTAAGTGGCGACTTTTTGCTGTATAATTAATAATTGTAATAAAAGCACATTTGCATCCCATTGCAGCAATACCTTCTCTGTGGCAAGATTTAGAGATAACGCAGGGTCCAGATCCACTAATATTTTTACCAGTGGGTGGGTTTCAGCCCGAACGCGACTTTAGGGATCCGCAGACCTGATTTTTTTTTTTCCCTGCAGATGCATGCTGACAGCGGGACCCCCGAGCGCTGCGGGAACGGCTCCGTGCCGGAGGGATGCCCTTTCTCTGTAACCCTAAGTGCATTTCCCGTTTCGTGAGACTCTCAGACCACCCAGAGGGCTCCCCCGGGGGCGCAGGGGGCGAGCGTGGCCACGGTTCCCCGGGAGGGGCTGGGGGGTCGCGGGTCCTGCCGAGCGGGGGCNGCAGTCGGGATTCGCAGGGAGCCTGTGCTCAGCTGGAGGAGGTTCAGCCCGGCGGAGGCAGAGCAGCGCTGCCTTTTGACTTATGTAAGTGGCGACTTTTTGCTGTATAATTAATAATTGTAATAAAAGCACATTTGCATCCCATTGCAGCAATACCTTCTCTGTGGCAAGATTTAGAGATAACGCAGGGTCCAGATCCACTAATATTTTTACCAGTGGGTGGGTTTCAGCCCGAACGCGACTTTAGGGATCCGCAGACCTGATTTTTTTTTTTCCCTGCAGATGCATGCTGACAGCGGGACCCCCGAGCGCTGCGGGAACGGCTCCGTGCCGGAGGGATGCCCTTTCTCTGTAACCCTAAGTGCATTTCCCGTTTCGTGAGACTCTCAGACCACCCAGAGGGCTCCCCCGGGGGCGCAGGGGGCGAGCGTGGCCACGGTTCCCCGGGAGGGGCTGGGGGGTCGCGGGTCCTGCCGAGCGGGGGCGGGCGGGGTCCCGTCCCCAGGCCCCGCCCCCGCCGCCGAGGGGGCGTGGCCCAGCTCTGCCGCGGGCCAATGAGCGTGCGGTCACGTGCGGGGGCGTGGCGGCGCTGCCCCCGCTCCGTTTCCTGCGGGTCACGTGGCCGGTGCCCGGCGTTGCCGTGGCAGCGGCGGAGGCGGCTCCGGCTCCCGATCCCGCTCCGGCTCCGGATCCCTCTCCGGCTCCCGATCCCGCTCCGGCTCCGGATCCCTCTCCGGCTCCCGATCCCGCTCCCGCTCCCTCTCCCGGGGTTCCCGGCCCGGCCCCCGGACAGCAGCGCGGTGAGATACGGCCCGCCCCCGCCGCTCCCGGGGGCCGCATCCCTCTCGCAGGGACTCATCCCCAGCGGGGCCCGCGCTCTGGTGTAGCGGGTGGCATCCCCTCAGGCGTGTTTTGGGTCTGGGGGGACTGGTCCTGCGGAGGTGGGAGCATGTCCTGCCCAGGGGGCTCCGGGAGGAAGGGGTCTCGTGCTGCCCGTGATGCTGGGGGGGAGTTGGTTTTATCGTGCCTGAACAGGGATTCCCCTGCCCGGGGCCATGTGGTGGGGACGCGCCTCGTCCTGCCCGGGGAGGGGGAATCCCGTGCCCAGGATGGTGGTGGTGGGATGCGCACCTCATCCTGCCTAGGTGGGAGCGATCCCCTGCCCGGAGTGGGGGTGGTAAATGGGAAGGGTCCGCCGTGAGCAGAGAAGGGGGTCCCGTCCTGTCCGGCGGTGCTTTGAAGGTCCCATGGGATGCAGGAGGCAGACCAGCTCCCGGGAGATGTATCCGGACAGGGATCATCTCTCTGGAGTGCTGTAGGGGAGAAACTGCCGGCTTACGATGCGGGGAAACCCTTGGGCCAGGGTGCTTTTGGAAGGGGGGATCGAGGGGTTGGATCCCATCCTGCCTGAGGAGCTGTGGAGGATCCTCGGGATGCGGTGGTGGGAGGTTGCATCCTGCCTAGGAAAGATCCTCTGTCCAGGTTGCCTTTGGAGGGGAAGGTTCCCGCTGGGAGGAGGTCTCATCCTGGCTTGGGGGATCCCCTGTCTGAGGGTGCTGTTGAAGGGGAGAACCTCGCTGTGTGGGATCACATCCTGCCCAGGGTGTGCTGAGGGTGGCTGGGAAGGAGGAGAAGAAGGAGAAATCCCCTGCTCAGGTGGTGCCATGTGAGGAGGATCCCAGCTCTAGTGGTGGGACCAGGAGGTCACATCCTGCCTGGAACGTGATCCCCTGCTGCCTTAAGGGTGGTCACAGCTGTGGGGTCACTCCTGTGACACCCCAGGAGGGTCCCAAGCCAGAAGAGAATATAGGAAGGAGTTTTCCACGGCAAAGAGGGCTTGAGCTCATGGGGTGGAGTAGCAGGGCTTGGAACTTGGCTTAGCCATGGCCTGCAGGGGCTTGAACAATGTTAGACCGGGAAGGAAGGGACTGGCACAAACCCATGGATCAGTCTGGGGGTGTGGGGCAGAAAGCTGGGACTGAGGAGGGGGCTGGCATCCCAAAAGCAGGCAGAGGAGCTGCCAGTGCTGCAGAGACAGCACTCTGTGGGTGACTGAGCACGGCAGTGGTGGGAGGGGAATCCGTACAGCTCGGCCCTGGTGGTGTCGGCTTCATTCCCAGCTGTGGAGAAATCCCCACATGTGCACTGAGATGTGGGGAGGCAAAGGCTTTCCTTTTTCCAAAGGACAGCACGGGGCTGGTTAACAAAATCAACGTGAGGGAGCAATCACAGAGAGCTTTCTGTCCTACCAGTGCGAGATGAAGTGGGGTCAGATGCGTCGGTGGTGCAGTGGAAGTGAGTGAAGACACAGCTGGGATGGACTTTGCCAGAGCTGCCTGAGGAAAAGGTCTCTGGGGAATTCCTCATTCCCCATCCAGAACTCAACAGCCCTGTGCAATCAAACCCTGTAGGATAGTTATTTCTGTAAGAACAAGTGTCCTAAACATTAAATTTGCAAGGCAGGGACCTGAAATCTCCAGAATAAACCTTTTCTGTTGCAGATGACAGGCTGAAAAGTATTTCCAGAGTAAAACTGCTCCAGCTACGGCACATATAAAATGCTTCTTTGGTCTTGTGTTTCAGCCCTTGGAGCCCTCCACCCAGTCCCTCCATGTCCATAGCCAGCAAGGTGAGTGTGACTTCCTCGCACTGCTTGTTTGGGCTACATTTGTGTTTATGGATTTTATTCTGAAGTTGTTTACTTATTTGAGAGCATCTCTTGAGCTGCTCCAGAGCGAAAATTCAGCCTTGTGGTATTTTTAGCTTATTTTTCTAAGGAAAGAAGCAGATGTGATTGGGTTCTCTTGCCCTCTCTCTGTAACCTCTGAATTCATTTGTCTTTTTAATGGAATTTGTCCCAGGGGTCAAAGTTTCCTGCATAGAAAGTTCGTAAGTATTTTATGAAAATAGATGGCAGAGTAGGGGCCATCACTGTCCCAGCTGGAGACAAAGTGAATGAATTCAGTCCACACTATACATTGCAGGGTCCACACAGGATGTTGTCACAGGAAACAGCTTCA
Source organism: Dasyornis broadbenti (assembly GCA_013397935.1). Classification (NCBI taxonomy): domain Eukaryota; kingdom Metazoa; phylum Chordata; class Aves; order Passeriformes; family Dasyornithidae; genus Dasyornis; species Dasyornis broadbenti. Next base: position 14,246 of record VZRN01005537.1, read on the forward strand.
TAATTTTGCTGCTCACAGACTGTTTCTTCCTCCCGTCCTCCCAGGAGGCTTTTTTATTCTATAAAATAGGTGATTCTTGCCTTTTCTGGAAATGCAGATCAAGCAGGAAGGTTTGTGCCTATTATTCTTTCTCTTCTTGTTTTTATTATGGCGTGAATGTTCTATATGCCTTTCTTTTTGTTTGTTTGGTTTGGGGGTTTTTTTTTGGGTTTTTGTTTTGGTTTGGTTTGAGGTTTTTTGTTACTTTTAAATATTTTGAAAACTCCTGAGCAGGTCAGGAACCTTCCTGGAGTTTCCCAGGGGCTTTAATGATGGCCTTGTCAAAGCCTGCCCAGGAATCATCTTGTGCTGCCATCCTTGTTATGTCTAAGGGGGCTGGAACTTGAAAGCCCCCCATGTTCAGGAGGAACAATCTTGGACCTGCAGTGCTTTATTTGCTAATCTTTGTTATTGTGCCTGAGAGAGCTTCCTTCCCTTTTAATAACAGCATTCAGAGTTTTGGGCAATTGATGTCCTTTTGATCTTTGCCACTTCTCCCAGTCTCCCAGCAGTCATGGCTTTATTAGCAATCCCCATGTGGCCCCATACGTGGAGAGCTGGGGGGACGCAGACAGGGCTGGAAGGTGTCTGTGATTTTGAGAGGTGGTGCTGGGACTAATTAGTGCCACACCAGGTGAGATTCTGGGCAGCATCTCCTCCTCCCGGGAGCTGGGGAGTGTTTCATGGACAGGAGGTGCAGCTCTGATGTCTCTGTCTGCCATCAGCACAGGGCTCAGTGGCGGAGTTGTGTGTGAGGGGATTAAACAAACAGTTGTGGTTTCCATTCTTTGGAAGGCTGAGTTAGTTTCAGGTGTCTGGCAGAGTTGAGAAATCTTTTGTACAAAACATTCCATGGACATTGTTCTGTGTCTGGGAATCACCAGAGCCATTTGGCAGCAGCCTGGGGACGTGGTGGCGTAAGGAAGGTGGTTTGGACCTTACACATGGTGTCCACCACCTGGAATAGTCCTAGTGCTTCCATACATCACTCAGCGTAATCTCTTGAACCTGAAGCTGATGGAATTTCCTGCAAGCAGCTCGCTTTTCCCCTTGGAATTGTCTTTTCCTATCCCTCTGCTCAGAGACACTGGTGGAAGTAAGGGAACGGATTCTTGAATGTGGCTGATAAATGGAGTGTGAGCAGCTCAGGAAATTTAACTTCCCATTGCAAAAGCTTGGGAAGTTCATTTGTTAACCCTACACAGCATTCAGCTCTGTGATTATTGGAGGAGTCTGGGGGAGAACTCACCCATCTAAACTGAGCTGTGATGAGAGTGATTTAACTGAGAAAAACTGCTGTGCTGGTTTGAAAGTAAACCAGCGGGAGAAATTAACCCCCACAGAAATATCTTGAGAGAGACTTCAGGTCAGAGTTACAATTTAATAGAAAGATTACAATAAATGCAATGATACAGAAAAACTGGCTGAAACTCACAAAGCCAGAGTGCAGCGTGGCCCCTGTTGGTCAGGGTGGTGGTTGCAGTGCTGTTGAAGTGACGGTTGCAGTCTTGACAAAAGCAGTGGTCCTGTGGAAGGTCTGCTCTGAACTGCAGAACTGCACAGATTATAAACGGTCAGATTCAGGCAGGAAAGTTCAGTACCTCCCCAGGGCAGGGAATTTCACAATGGTATGGTGTGATCCTATGAGTTATAGGATATATTGGGGAGTCCTTTATGGCCTAGATCTCTACAGGCACATTGAGCCATTATGGCCCATTGGCAGAGTTGACCCCCTTAGGGCTGAATCAGTTAGTGAAGACAAAGAAACACCACCCTGCCATGCAGGGCTTGCCTGCTTCCCTTATCTAACACCCAGCCTGCAGCCTGGGGGGTCGGGTGTGCACTGGGCACGGCCCACCATTAACAGTTCATCAGGAATAACCTGGATGGGAGTAGAATACACAGTTTGGTTACACCCCACATTGTAACCCAAGACAACTGGTTTCCAAAGAAGGAGCAAAAAGTGGCTCCCTGAACTGGTGTTACTTTGGTGCTCCAAGGAGATGCATTTGGAGCCAGCCCATGATGCACTGGGGAATGAGCTGTCAGCTCAAAACAAAGATAAGGTTTGTGTATTTATATAAAACAAGTCAAGTGTATTTATATAAAACAAATTTTTATTGGTGAGAAGGGATTAAAGGGCAAAGTTGAGGTGCCTGCTCTGAAGTGAAAAGCCAGATGCTGTGCAGCCTTCCTGGATTCCTGCTGGAGTAGTTCCCGGGTGTACCTGTGAAATCTTTCCTAGTTCTCATGGTCATTTTTGGCAATTATGGATGGTCCGTTCTCAGTTCTGTCTTCCAAGTGTGATACTATTTGCTCCATCATTTTCCACTGACTGGGGGCAACTTTGTTCAACTGTAGCTTTTCCAGTATTTGATGCTCATCCTGTCTGCCACCCCCTCTTGAACATGGCTGTTTTGTTCCCTCAGCATTTCTCTCATCATGAGTTCTGAATTAAACGTTCCGGTGGATCCTTCCACTCCTGCTTGCTGCTCTGAGCCTGGCACAAAGGGCATGGATTATCGGGACTGGGTCCGGCGCAGCTACCTGGAATTGGTCACTTCCAACCACCACTCTGTTCAGGCCCTTTCCTGGAGAAAATTGTACCTGAGCCGAGCCAAATTGAAAGCTTCCAGCAGAACCTCTGCTCTGCTCTCTGGATTTGCAATGGTATGTGTGTGTTATTGCTTTTTGAACTGTGAAGGATTTTGGGTTCCCTAAAATCAGCTATTAATCAGTGTTTTCCTCCTGGGAAGAAATGGGGAGTTGTTTCCTGAAGAGACAGGAGGCGTCTGCCTGGGGGCTTCTGTTTGGCTGCTGCTGCAAGGTTTGAGGCTGACTCTCTCAAGGCAGCAGGGATACATGAGCTGTCTCACAGCCAGCCCACACACTGCCGAGTCAGCCGTTTAAAAATACTAATTCCCTACCTGCAAGTGATCCCAAGTGCTCCACCAGCATTCCTAAACAATCAAGGCCCTGGGCTCTCCTTTGGCCCTGGGGCCATCCAGTGCTGGCTGCCTTCATGGGAGGCTGCTCTTGGGTGTGGAGCTCCTGCAGGCCCCTGCGGTTGCTGTGGTCCTGAACGTTGTTTTAATTTCTCTGTGTGTTTTCTCAGGTCACCGTGCCTAAAATAAGGTGGAGGTTGGGTCACAGTCTGCCAAAAGTGAAGTTTGCATAGCGTGATCAGGGAGATCGTGTTATAGCACTGAGGTGTGAGAAGAGGCCCTGAGCTTCAGACCTGGTGTCAGAGGGCTCTGCAGCCTGCAGGGAGCCAAACCTGGTATATTTTTGTCAGTGCTGCCTATTGGAAGTGATCCCTGGTGCTTGGTTTATGCTGTGCAGCACTTGGGTGTTATTTGGAAGGGATTTGCATAGGTCAGGACCATGTCAGGAGTGAGCAAATAAACAAGACTGAGGCAGTCAGTGATCCAGCACTCAGGCCTGTCTGAGGTGTGTGTTAAAGCACCATTGTGCTGTCTCAGTGTGAGCCCCTTCATCTCCCCTCTGCTTTTGCTTACTGGGAGTGAGAATTGAAACCAGTCTGTGGGAGGTTTCCTGCTCAGGAAATGGGCAGGTCTGGTTGTACCCGAGGTCTGTCAGCAGAGGGGCAGAGGGCAATGCCTGGGTGGCGTGGGACACTATGTGAAGATATTTCATCCTGCAGCTCAGAAGCTGGGAGAGAAAGACAGATCTCAGGAACTTTCCAGATAGCCTTTCTTGTTTTATTTTAGCTTCTTCCGCTGCTTTTTCCTCCTCCAGCCCCCCAGATCATGAATCATCCATAGCATTACAACAGTCTGGGATGATGAAGTTGGTCACCCAAAGTGAAGCTGGAAAGCTTCAGTCAGGGTTTCAGTGGGAGCAGTTTTCAGGCTGGGGTGGGGACAGGGTGCTCAATTGCTTTGCCATTCCTCTCCACTCACTGTCTGTGTACAAAAGTTACTTTTAAAAGCTTTTCACAAAGTCTCTGTTGGTTTGTAACCAAACCTGTGTGCTGCAGGGGCAGAAGGTCCCTCCAGCTTTTGAGAAAGCTGGGTGCTCTCCTGTAGACTTCCCTCACTCAGGAGTTTTCTTACTCTAAAAAGCTTCTCACGTGTTTGCCCTGTGTGCCTCTGGTTACTGGAGTTCTGTTGTGGCTGTTCTCTTTAACATGATTATGAAATTAACATTTTGCATGGGGACTGATGTACCAGCATGGTCACACAAGGTGTCCCTGCCGGGGTGTGCTGTCACTGGCACCACTGGCAGCACTGGGACTCAGGGGCTTGCAGCCCACCCACACTGCAGGGCTGAACCACATCTCTGAAAACAAAGCACGCTTTCTCAACTCACACAGCAGAAAGTTGCTGAAAGTCCTTGGCAAATGCAAAATTAACCATTGGTTTTACATTCTCTTCGAACTGCTTAAAGTGCAGTTGAATATACACAGGTATAAGTAGCGTTAATTATGGTCACCATCCTAACATAGGAAATAGACCTGAAATCAGTCACTAAGAAATAAAATCTCTTGCAATAAGAAATTCTCTTTATTAGCAAACTTTTTGCCCAGCTGATTGGAAAGCTGAGATATTTGTTCCTACTGGGTTATTTCTCCACTGGTAGTTTGGCACACAGGTATTTAGCACACGGATGTTTACTCTCTAATAACAGCACCTCTTTGGCTATTGATGAAAGAAGTTATTTAGAGATAAATATGTGTAGACGTGGCACTTAGGGACATGGTTTAGTGGTGGACTTGGCAGTGCTGGACGGAGTAATGGTTGGATTCTGTGATCTTGAAGGTGTTTTCCAGTCTGAACGATTCCGTGGTTCTATTAAATAGTTTCCCCACAGCCTTGAGTGCATTTAACTGTGTAAACAAATGTCATCCAGGGCTTGGCTATTGCTTTATTTACTTCCCTGTCGGTGTGTTTGATGCAAGCTAGTTCCATATTGGCTGAAATTATTGTGGGCTGATGGATATTTAATCAACAGGCGATGGCTCTGATCCAGCTCCTTCTGGACAGGCTGCAGAATAATGTGAACCTTCCTCGTTACCATCTCTGGTATTTCTGGCAGAGCACTGGGTAGGTCAGGAGGATGTGGGTCATTCCAGTGCCAGGTCTCTTGGAGGTGGGCTGTAGGGCAGCTGCATTTGCCCCGAAGAGGCTACAAATAAAGGAAATTTACAGGGAGCTTAGGAAACCTCCTTAATAATTTTCCTGATGGAAATAAGAGCTATTACTGCTAGTCTGTCTTCTCAGTACTTGTCCAATTGCTTCAAGATATGTATTTGATTAAAAAAACCAAACCAAAACAAAAACCCTGACAGATCTACTGGAGTGATTGTTTTCACAGTCTGCCAAACCATCTGTGTGAATGTGTCATGGTTTATGTTAAGCTATTTGTCATTCTTTCGCCTGATATTATCTGTCCTGGTCTAAATTTCTCAAGGTGAATAACATCTTTATTGTGGATAGTCTGAGCTATACTGGTCTAAAACCCACCATCACTGCATGTAATTTAATTGCAGGTTAATTCTAAAACGTTCTGAGCACTTGGTTCCATAATTCTGGAGTTCAACTGGATGATTCTCAAGCTTAAAATTAAGCCTGTGCTAAAATATTCCATGGCTTGGCAGAGAGCTCAGCCTTGCAAAGTTCCTTCTGGGAAGAGGTTAAAATAAAGGGGACTGTTACGTGGAAGAGTATAATTGCATCAAACATGACATATTAATAGTTTTACAGGCTAGGCAGCATATTTAATGACTTTTAAATGGGTTATGTCAGCCTGTCCTCTTTCTCTTATCCCGGTCAGGGAATGACATGACAGCCTGTGCTGGGTAAAGCAATAAGAGCTCGCTCACCTTTTCAGTACTCGTTTGGGTTAAATGAACTGTTTTTCTGCCTTGCTACCCTATCTGGATTGTTGATGTTTTTCCCTGAAATACCTCTTACTGAGCCATCAGTCAGTGTTAAAAATTCATCACATTGCACAGCTGAAGCTCGCCCTGGGGAACAGGTTAGTCTGGGAGGAAACATCCAATTAGCTGAAAAGTGCTGCTCATGTGAAGGATAACAAGCAGAAATTGATATGTTGACATCAGCCAGGCTTTCAGCTTTAATATAAAGCTATAAATTGGACATGCAGGTACAATTCCCATTCAGCTGTGGCTCTGGGTATTACAGCATCCCATAATGAACAATGTACCTGCAGGTTTTCCTGGCTGATGGGGCGTGACTGGCAACCACAGAGCTGTACAACTTCATTGTACAGTGGAGCAGAGACTAAGTCTGATCTCCCCCCTCTCCAATCAATATAAGGGGAACTGGAAAGGGAACATACACAAGGCAACGTGAAATGTGTTCTAATTAAATTGATCTTGCAAAAGGAGCGAAGCCAATCCTGTGTTAAGATTTTCTCTACTATACAACGGGAACTACTGTAAACTGCAACCAGGAGCCTGTAAAAACAAACAAACAAATGTAAAACCCCAACATGCTCATAATCAGAACAGCAGGCTGGGAATGCCCAAGACCTGTCACAATAATTTTGGTGTCTCTAATATCCTAAATAGTTGATGTAGCTATAAAATCCAGACTTGCAGAGATTGACCATTTGCCACACATGTTGTATCTAGTTTGCTGCTAAATGTGTTCAGACTTGACTGTGATCTGATGGGTTTCAGAGTAAAGGCAGGTAAGGCAGCAGTCATGCCAACTGACTTTTATTCCCTTTAATCCTTTTCAGGGCTTCCAACAGGGCCAGTGTGAGCATACCTCTAATCTTCCAGTGCCTAAATAGTATCATTAACAAGTAATGCCAGGGCGAGTGGGGCAGGTGATTATATAGAGCCTGAAATGGCTGCTCAGGGGAGTCTCCTGTGAAGGCTGGGTAACGTAATTGTGAGTCAGTTCTGCAAAATCCTTCTGTGTCCCAGAATCGAGCTGCAGAGTTGAAACTTTGCCTTGTCTTGATGTTCTTGAGAGGGGCTTCTTTTCCAGGAAGCTGTGCTGGGCTGGAGCAGCAGGTCAGCTGAGATCACCAGCGGTTTTCCCTGCTGCCAAGAGAGCTAACTTCTCTGCAAATCATGAAGTGCAGCTGCAGATCCGATCCAGCTGCCAGAGAGGGATGTTTGATAGTCTTGTCCACTGCTTTTGTGGCTTCTCTTAGCAGAAGGTTTGTGCAGTCCTTTCAGGGATGCCATCACACGGAAGTACTGGTTTGCTTCTCGGGAAGCTTAAGTAATTGTACAAATTCTTATGCTAAACCAGTTAACAGGAGTGTACTGGGACTCCAGTTCTGATCTCAAAAGAGCCTCCTGCTCTCTTGCACATATTCTGCTTCTTAAGCTTTATTTGATTAAAGTAAAAAGAGCTTTAGAAACCTGCTGTATGATAGCTCTTGTCTGGGGAAGCAGACTCCTGCGTTGCTGAGCACACCCATAAGCCAGTAGCTGTCTACTTCTGCTGAGTGTATCACAAAGTTATTACCTCTCAAGGGAGAAATTTGAGGATATAAATAACTTGAAAGTTATTTATCTGGGAATATTTGTAACAAAAACAGACGTAAACTGTTCTGAGAATAGAAGGCAGCTATTTTAACTATGGGCTACTTAAACTGTAACGTAGCTTGTGTGCTTCCCATGGTGGGTAGTGAAACCTGGCTGGCCACTGGCCAGAGGAGCTGCTTGGTTTTGCTTTTCTTTACACGCCTGAAGTTGAAACTTCCTGCGCTGCAGCTGCGAGGAAGGAGTGGCAGGAGAGGGTGTAATGGTGGTTTACAGCAGGTTCTCAAGCTGTGTCCCAGCCCCACATGGCATCTGATGTTGTGTGCTGGGTTTGGGGCAGTTCCTGTGGCTCGTGGTGGCAAGGAGAGACGTGTTCTTTGAGAAAACCACGGCCTCAGAAAAGCCACAGCACAGGCAGCGTGTGCATCCTCATGGGTGACAGCAGTGATCCATCTGGGCTGCCATTCCAAAAAGCTCTGGAGTGTGTACTTGACCTTAGGTGTTCTTCCTGAATCAAGATGCTTTCCTGGATGAAAGCCTTGCAAAGAGGAAAGGCAGCTGGTGTTGACAAGCTCTCTGTTCCTTCCGCCAGGTGGCCATGGTGGAGGTGCAGCTGGAGGTGCAGTACAAGTACCCCCAGATGCTGCTGATCGCCTTCAGCGCCTGCACCACGGTGCTCGTGGCCGTTCACCTCTTTGCCCTCCTTATCAGCACCTGCATCCTGCCCAACGTGGAAGCTGTGAGCAACATCCACAACCTGAACTCCATCAGCGAGTCCCCGCATGAGCGCATGCACCCCTATATCGAGCTGGCCTGGGGCTTCTCCACCGTCCTGGGAATCCTCCTTTTCCTTGCGGAAGTTGTGCTCCTGTGCTGGATAAAATTCCTGCCCGTGGGCTCCATCCTGAAAAACGAGACCACCAACGTGGAGAAGCCCAGCAGCCACGCGGGGTGGCAGTCAGCACTGGTGTCCACCATCATCATGGTCCCCGTGGGTCTGATTTTTGTCGTCTTCACCATTCACTTCTACCGCTCCTTGGTCCGGCACAAAACGGAGCGGCACAACCGGGAGATCGAGGAGCTCCACAAACTGAAAGTGCAGCTGGATGGGCATGACAGAGGCATGCAGGTGGTGTGACAGAGCCTGCGCACAGCTCGGCCAGGGCTGAGAGCAAAATACCTGGTTTGCTGCTTGGTGAGACGCACCAGGGCTGGATTGTCTTGAGGCTTAAATCTGTAAATGCTACTTGCCTGCCATTTCTAGCTGCGGGTTCTCGTGCTGTTCCACGTGCTGGGGGCTCTGCCCTGATTCTGGTCCCACACACTTGGTACTTAAGTCAAAACTGCCGTGGTGTTCAAGGTCAAAACTTTATCTACCTTAACGCTGGTAGCCAAAAATCTGTATTTTTTACAAATGCAATATTCTGTTGCCAAAAGTGAAACTGCATCAGCTGTCCCAAAAGCCTGTGTGTGTGTGTGTGTCTGTGTAGGACTTGTCTTGAGTGTCAGAACTCCCTGGCTGTCAGTGCAGCCACAATTAACTGGCAGCTCCATTCTAGAGCAGAACTGGTTAATGTGGGTACCTGCAGCTGACTCAAGGACATCTAGGAAAGCACAACAGAAACTGGGAGTGTTGATCACCGTTATTCCAAAGCAACTATTCCAGAAATACATAACCAGAAAGAAAACAGCCTTAGCTTTTATGTTCTTTTCTTGCTATTCTTTATTATATTGTTACAGCTTGGGAGGTAGAAGTTTGAATTGCAGGAGGCTTGGAAGTTCTCTCATACTTTCTTCAGCAGCATCTGTCACTTTAGATTGAGTAAGTGCCAGGATCATGTGTTTTTTCCCAATAAGAGGCAAGAGTGCCCAGGGAAGGCTTACAGGTGTTTTAGTTTTAACAAGGACATTCTTAAAACAGAACAGTGACAGGGAATTTAATGAGAAAAGACTTTGAAGGACTAACAAAGCAAGTTTCAAGGAGGTAAAGCAGTGACAGCAAGTATTGTAGAAATCTGCCACTGTGTCTTCTTCATTTGTGTATTGCTGCGATGCCTTTTGCCTGGTTTGCTGGAGAGAACAAGCCCAGTCCTGTGTTATTTCATCATTTGGGTTTTTGTTGGTTTTTTTTCTTTTTTTAATTGGCTGTAGCGTTTTTCTGTCAGAAATGAATGCTTCCTTCTCCCTCCACCAAAGCAGACAACTCCTCTGGTGGAACCTGGAGCTGTCCTGGCAAGCCTGATGGAGCTGGATCCGGCAGGAATGCTGTGTGCCATTAAAGAGCTATCCCTTTCCTTTGAGCTCATTTCTTTTTTCAGCAGCTGAGACAATGACAGTTGCATGTCTGTGTTGCTTAGCAAGGGAAGCTTGTAAATTCCGTAGCATCCTCGTGGGTGAAAACTTATGTAAAAAAAAAAAAAAATATGATTTTTGGTAACTTTGTGGAGAGAAAAGAGTGTTTTGAAATCATCAGCTCTTTTAAGGGAAAGTTAGGCTTTCTGCCACGCAGGGCTGCAAGAAGCATAAGCACATTTTCTTGGCCCTGATCCTATGCTGGTTTCCTCCTCTGCACTCAAAAACTGTAGTTGCAGAGTCTCTGAGGCCTTAAAGGTTTCTGAAATCATTAAGGATGTTTATAACATCCTATTTAACCCTGGTCCCTTGTTCCACTGGGATTTGAGAACTTTGATGGCAGTGTATTACATGTCAGCTTCCCAGAAGGGAGAGTACACACAACCCCCAGGGCAGCAGGGTGAGACTATCCCAATATTCCTCTCTGGCAAGGGCCTTGGGAAACCAACTCTCATCTCTCTTGTTTACATGCGAATGTGAGCGTTGCTGAACAAGTTGCTTAGCACTGTGTCTGTGGCTTTCATCTGTTGTTCTTGCTGCAGTTGGCATGTACCATATTGGCTGATGTGCAGCAAAGAAAATAGGCTTTGTGCGCTAAATGACTGATCTGTGCTCATGTGCATATGCAAAAAAACCAAGGAGTATCCTCCAGGAAGTGGGGTGGTCGTGAAATTCATATGAACTCCCCAGGACTTTGCTCTCTCCCTCCTCTTTTTACCATAATAAAAATTAAAAGGTTTATACAGCAGAATCAGAGTTGAGTTTTCTGCCAAGTGCCACACGTGTTGGCTCCTTCACCAGCAGAATTTCTGTTGCGAGGCCAGAGCCAGACCAGATGGGATGAATCTCTCATCTGTACTTTGCACTCTCCTTTAACACCAGTAATAGTAGGACCTTGTGTGCTGAGGGACTCAGGAGGCTACTGAGGAAAAGTATTGCATCATTTTTGCCTTTTTTTTTTTTTTTCCTTAGATTTCCCCCTGTGCATAGAATGCTGCAAAAGCAATGCAGCTTGTTTGGAAAGAGCCTAATTATTCATTTAATTTTTTGCAAATGTAATAAACTTCAGCAAGTCGAGAAATGCAGAAGAGACTGTGCTTTGATTTTGTAGAATAACTCATTGAGGCTTTGGTGGGATTGGATTCAAGATCAGTCTCAAGGCAGTGCATGAGGGACTGGTGGGATCACCTTACTCCAGGGGAGAGTCTGAGGTACAGTTTGGGATGGTGTCCCAAGGGCAAATGCACTTAAAACAGTAATAACATGCTTTCCTATCTTTGCTTGCTACTCTGTTTCTTGTGTCTCTCTGGGTACTGAATTCTCCCTTCCATGAGAAGCCCATGGGGATATTTTTGCTTTCAGATTCTGGGATCTCTCAAGGTTACCCATCACCTTCATGCTGTAACTCCTTTCCCTACAACAGCACTTCCTTTTCTGGCTCTTGGCTCTCTTCCTCCAACTTGTTTACATTTTCACCACTGTTGGGTCCAGACTTGTGTTGCAGGAAGGTTTCCTGTGGTACCAGCCGTGGGAATTCATCCATAAAGCAAGGAGTAGGGATGCTGTAGTTGTCCAGCTGGGTGTTTCTGTGCTACAGCACCAGAAAATCCTCCGTGCTCCTGCTGCTTTCCCCATGGCTGTCAGCAGGATTCCCATCAGTCAAGTCAGCCTTTCCACGCTGTCACTGCTGTCCCAGCAGGGCTGGCAGCTCTCTGTGTCACGTCTGGGTTTGTCTGCCCGTGCCTGGCCATGTCTGTCCTGTGCTGTCACCTCTCAGTCATTCCTGGGGTGTCTGTCGTTCCTGGAGCATCCCAGGTTTTCTGTGGCTGCGATCCTGCAATGCCTGCATGGAGATGCTTCTCCCAGGGGTTCTACCCTCAGCTGGGGATGTGTGTTGAGGATCTCCTCTGGCATGTGTTGGCTTTCTGTGCCAGCCTTGGGCCCTGGACCACCACAGTCTGGGGTGGCTGCTGCCCTAATTCTCAGCCCCCTTGGGCTGTGGGTCTCTGGGCCAGTTATTGCCTCCTTTGGGCTATTTCTCCAATTTTTGCACTGGAGTTTAGCACAGGGACAGCCACTGTTTTGCTCCAGAGTCCTGAGTCTTCCTCCAGATTTTTTTTCAGACAGTTTTTGCCTAGCAGAAAAATGCCTCTGCAGGCTCCAGCACTGCAGGGACCCTGCCTGCCCACCCTAAAGCAGGGAAGGAGCTCTCAAGGACAGAGAGACAGCATTTCTTTGTATCATTCCCAGGCAGCAGCCTTAGTTTAGGAGGCAATTCCTCTCTCCCTTTCCCTCTTAGCAGGAGTAAAGAAGGGGCACAACCACGAGCTGGAGGGAGCAGGATCGGGTTCTCCCCTTGCCATGTTTAGTGGCATCTCTCACTCTGTGCTCTCCCTATTTTTAACATTGCCCAGGGCAGGCCTGGCTCCCTGTTTCAGTGGACAGGAGGCTCTCAGGGAGATTTTACGACCGGGAGAGATGGAGTCATGTTGGATTTGACCATGTGACGGATGAAAGCGATACTGGGCAAGAGCCCCGGGTGGAACGAGTGCTGCCGTAAGTGCTCAGATATGTGGATGTGTTTATGGAGGGCACTGGGGAGGGTGCAGCTGCAGAGCCAACATCCTTCCACATCCTTCTGTTCCCTGGCTCTGGATGTGGGCATGGGCAATCCCAGTTTGCCTCGAGGTTACCTGCGCTGGGCTCGGGGGTGGAGGTGCTCCTGCTGCCTTTCCGTGGGATTTCACAATGTGCTTTCTCTTCTTTTCCTGCCTTCAAACAGATAAAAGGCCTTGGAGTTTCCCTGCTGTTGTAGATTCCTTATCTTTTAAATCTCATTGCACCAACTTCTAAGACAGCTTCCTCAATGCCTCCCCCCGTAAGATGCAATCTCAAATTCAGCTGGGCCAGCGGGGTTGTTTTCTGATTAACCCACAGGCTCTCTCCTCTACACCCGTCTCAAAGCAGTTTCAGTAATTACAATTGACTGGCTGGATTTGGAGAGTATTTCCCTGAATCCCTGTGTGTCCAACTGGGAGCTTGCTTTCTGCCCAGAAGGGTGACAGCCATGAGTGCTAAGAGGAAAAGAAAAACAAAATCTGTATTTTAGCTTTGCCTGTTCTTGGTTTACCTCTGCATGAACAGTATTTAATGTAGAACAACGAATGTATCTCAGTTATTGTCCAGCTGTGTGGGAGAAACTGGATAAACTTGCTCAGTTTTATGCTTCTTGGTGATTTCAGACTGATTTTTTGAAAGGCAGCTCAAGTCCTCCAGCATCCTCTATGGGTTAACGTGGGTTCTGCCTTTTTGAAAAAACACTTGTTCAGATATTATCGTTCTCCTTTTGCAGTGCACAAGGAGATAACAATTAGATGCACTTCCTTTTAATGAGGATCTGTGTCTTGGCATGTGTTTTACAAGGAGATTAAGGAGACAAACAGCTGTGACAGGAACTCCTATAACAGGAAGACCATTAAAGTTTGTCTTAATAATACCAGCTTAGTGGACAAAATTACTTTTAAGAGTTCATTAATTGAGATTAAAACATCTTTTTACTTTCCGCAGATTTCTATGATACTTGACAGTTAAATTGTTAATGTTTTGTAACACTGCAAAACGGGATTATCTTTCATTTTTTTCCTGGCTTTTTAGGAGAGAATGTACATCAAGTTATAAGGAGTAATATTGAACATATGGGTGTGCACTTGCATTTTGATCTAAGGATGGTGCCCAAGAGGCAGTTTAACAGGTGAAAAATATCAAAAAACTGGCACAGCAATGCCTATGTAGTGACTGGATTAAGGTTTGGACTTCAAAAACACCAAGAAAAAGGCTCAGTATTTAATTATTTGCATTTTTCCACATTTAAGATATCAGCTAGGAAGAGCTGGAATCTTCTGGGAAGAACAGCAGTTCCTGCATAGCTCAATCAAAGCAGAAAAATTCAGCCAACAAATGCAGAGCACAAAATGAACTAACACTGTGTAAGTTATTGTGGCAATCTGATTCATCAGAATCCATCATCTGCTTTCACTGTGGAGAGAATGGAGCAGCAGGAACGCGCACAGAAAGTGTTTTAGCAGCCTGAGAGCACAATATAAATGTAAAAGGGAGTGTTGGAAATTAGGGCCAAACATTAATGGCAATACTTGACTGCTGCAGTGTGATGAGCAGAGAACAGATCGATGGAGAGGCTTGGAACTGAAGGGTGAGGAGGATGCAGGTGCAGTGTTTGCTCTCTCTGTGGCAGCCTGCCCTGGGTTTCCTCCCTGCCAGGCTCACAGCCTCGTCCTCCTGCTTGGACAAAGCCCCTCTGCTCCAACAGCAGTTCCAGGTGCTGTCCTGGCGACATCCCGCTCCCGACACTGCTGAGCCCTGTGGACACCAGGCTGTGGAAAAAGGTGAGGAACTGCTGCTCTGAGAGCACTCCCTGCTTTGGGGAGTGAGCTGGACTATCACAGAATGGGTTGGGTTGGAAGGGATCCAGTTCCACCCCCTGCCATGGTCAGGGACAATTTCCACTATCCCAGGTTGCTCCAACCTCTCCTTGGACATTTCCGGGTATGGGACAGCCACAGCTTCTCTGGGCAACCTGTGCCAGGGCTTCACCCCCCTCACAGGGAAGAATTTCTTCCTAATACCTAACCTAGATCTACCCTCTTCCAGTTGCAGCCTATGAGGAATTTCCTGGGACAGAGCTCACTGTGAGCAGGCGTGGCCTGCCTGCTGTGTATCTGTGTTTGCAGTGAAGAGGTTCCATCTCAGAGGATGTGCCGTGACTTCCAAAACCGCTGCTGGAGCTCCCTGATGACACTCACCAGCCCACCGGGATGGAGGTTTGGAGTTTGGGACTGCCCATGGGAGTCCTGCTCATGGACCCCTGCTGGACTTAACACTAAACCAGCCCACAAAGGGCTCTGGTTGTATTTGTTGGCTTAAACTGACAAAAAATACCCTGATTGACCTATCTGATTTCTGGTGACTGTTCTGGGTGAAGAGCTCCCTCCCCTGCAGTGCCCAAAGCAGAGGGCAGTGCCTGTGGCAGGAGTGCTTTACCGTGCAGCAAATCCTCTGCATTGTGCCAAGGACAGCAGTGCAGGGATGCTGAGATCCTGTGTCCCCTTTTCTTCCCAGCTAAAGCCAGGCAGCACTGTCTGGTGGTGGTGAAGTGGTGTTTTCCTGCTGCAGGTGTGACTGTGCTGAGTGGTTTTCATGGCACAGCCGTGTTTATGAAAGGATCACGCTTCTTCCACAGCACAACTTCATTTTCAAGAGCACAGAAGTTTGTTCAGAGCAGATGGCCTCAGATCAGCTTCTGCTGCAAATGACTGCTTGAATCTTAGGTACGAGGCATGATTCAAACCTGACTGCTGGAGGTGCCAGGAAAATAAATGATAGCTGCCAGGGTTGCAGTCTGTTGCCCAGCTAATTCCCAAAATGAGACTCTTGCTAGTGAGAGCTGACAGCGGGGTTCAGAGATGACAAATGATCAGAAAATAACACAGTCTGTGCAGGCCTTTGGTCTGATCTCTGTCCAAGCCTGGAGAGTCAGCACTGGCCCTCTGCAAATGCTGCTATTTGGTCCCAGAAGATACAGGTCACACATGGAATTTGTGATTAATCCTCATTGTTAGAGCATGAATCTTCAGCAAAGGATAATTACTTTCATTAGTTCTCAGTGTGTTGCACTGTCTGTGGAGAGATACTTGCTTACCTTCCTCTGCTGAGAGCTGGTCCCTAAAGGACCCATCTGAGGTGGGTGAGGAAATAGTTGTACCCCCAGGGGTCGGTGCAACATTCAAACCAGTCTGACAGTATCAAGTATGGGCCAGGAAAGCTTAAAATCTGTGGCAGGGCTTGAGCTGAAACTGTGTCAAGGGCTGTTCGATACTCTGTTTTATATTTCTAACTTTCTTGGTTTAATTTTAGTGTTTAGGAACTGGCCGTTGGCTTTTTTTGTTACAACACAGGTAATGGATACAACCTCTCATTTCTGACTGGCTAAAAGCTCCCATTGCCCAGGAGGCTTCGAAGCCCACCCCTTTTACTTCTGTTTGTTACATTTTCCTTTTATTGAACTTATCTCCGCACACACCTGATTCCTTACGCCCACCTCAGAAACAAACCGAGTCGTACAAATTCCGTCCCTCATTTTACACATCTCCCAACAAAATGCAACCTCTTGGTCACACGGGTCTTCCCTGAAAGGACAGAGCAATTTGTAGCAGTTCTTTGCCCAGTTCCTCGTGTCTCCCGCCGGCGCTGAACTCTGCAGAGAGCTCCCTGAAGGTGAGGCAGACGCGGCGGTGCTCGATGTGCCTGCGCTGGATCCCGTGTTTCCACTTGTACCGGGCGTCCCCGTGCAGCACCACCAGGGACCTCCGGGGCAAGGGGACAGCCACTCTCACCTCCTTACACGCAACCAGCCTTGGGGACAAAAAGCACTCGATTCCCTCTTCTCCTGTATTTCTGCACACTGATGTCTGTGTGAAAGATCCGGGGAGATTTAATTCCTCTTTACTGGAAATGGGAAACAATTGGATGGCGTCCTCTGAATCGCAGGACATGGAGAGCACAGTTTTTGAGAGCAAGTTCAAGCTAACGAGGCGTTCCCCCCAGAGCCACCAGTCATCAAAGTGGGGGTCGATGGCAGAGCCTCTCTCTGGTCTGTAGTCCAGGTTACACTGCTCCACAGGTAAGAAACCACTGAGCACAGCACAGGCCTTCATCTGTGCCACAATCTTTCTACTGAAACTCGGCAAACCAGAAAAGCTGCCAGCTTTCAGCCTCTGTTTCTTGAAGTTCACTTTGGGTCCATAGTCCTGTTGGAAAAGAAGAGGGAGGGAAAAGCTGGTGTAAAGGAAAAATCTAGGACAAGTCTTTTTGGAGAGGCTGTTCCTGCAGAGTTCTGTTCTCATCTCTTCCAGTGACCTGGTTGCCAGGTTGCAAAAGGACTCAGTGAGTCTACATTAATCTCTCTAGATTTATAAAGTAAAAACAAATATAAACACACACTTCTTTCCCTTGGAGATTGTGTGAACTTTAATGCTTGAACACGCACCATCAAATAGTGTTTGTTGTAACGATCATGTATTTTTGCAAGACGTTGATTTTAATTACAGGTAATTCTTACCATTGATTTCAGGAGAAGCTTTCAAAGAAAAACATTTAATGAAACATCTAAATATTTTGGGTTTTAACTGAAAACAGCTTCCCTTTTCCAGAGGGGTCTAAGATCAAATGTGCTTCTAAAGCCCAACCTGTTTCTTTCGGCCAGACTGTGAGGGTTTCCAGTTATCTCGATCCATCAGTTCCACTATCTCACACTCTTCATCTTCACTAATGAACTCTTCCACCAGGAACACCCCTGGAAAAGGAAATGCCCAGCCAGCAAATTCCGAGTGCTCATTTCCTTTAGCTAGGCCTGTTGCTGGACAGTAAGTGAAATTATCTTCTCCCTGTGGAAATAGCAATGGAAAAGAAAAAAAGCAATAAAATATTTCCATTATTTACTCCTGTAACCTCGGTATTGCAGCATGAAAACTGTATAGGATTCTTGCAGACAAGAGAAATTTCACATCTGCTTTTGGGGAACAACTGTTCTTTGCTCTTTTGTTTACAGCTGCAGCATCACTGTGCTGCTTGCTTGAAGCCACTTTTCTTTCCTAGTGATGTCTTTATCCTGGAAAGACAGGAAAGAACTGATGATCCTCAGGGCCACAGGTATAAGGAGATTAATGGTGGGTATTGCTGCAGAGATATGGTTTGTCATAGCAATGAACGTTGAATGAGGAAAAGTTGATAAAAATCGCGCAGGCCACAAGGCTAAACTGTAACAGATGAGTGTGAATGTAACATGTGAGGCTCAGGTGAGCTCGGACTCGGCTGCTGAGCGTTATGGAGGTGAACAATTCACAATACCCCGGGGAGCGGCCGCCGGGGGGGCTCTGCCTTGTCCCTGTCGTGCGGCCCTGCGGCCCCGAGGCCCCGGCCCCGCTCCGGGCACGGTGGTCCCTCAGCTGCCCCGCCCCGAGGGGCCACGGCCGGCGCCCCCCACCGCCCC
>VZRN01005537.1:35526-51557 GCA_013397935.1 Dasyornis broadbenti
TCTTTTCCCTTTTTTTTTTTTTTTTTTTTTTTTTTTTAAACTAATCATTAGAGACATAGATTCTGTTTGTTAAAGGAACTCAAGCTTGTGCCCTCAAGAGATCTTGGCTGCCAGGCCTGGAAGCTCCCCTTGGAGCTCACCTAGATGATCTAACCAAATATAAATGACCCTGCTTATAATATGCAGTTTCCACTTTCTTACAGAGAAGAGGTGTTTCTTTTCCCCTCACAAATATTGTACCACTTCTACTTCCAGGACAGAGTGCTTCTGTTTTGGTGGCAGTCTTGGGATGTTGTTAAGTAGATTTCTACATTTATTATGGGAAATTTTTGAAGCAGAAGTCACTATAAAAGAAATGGGAAAATCACTTTTTTGCTCAAGCTAGTTCTTGGAAAATGGCCAAATTGTTTGGGAACGTGCTCTGCACTTGGCCTGAGCTGTGAAATAATGAATCTAGCACATCCTGTGGACAAGGTAGACTGATGGTGTAGTGAATAAGTGTCTTGTATTGCTACACTTTGTTTTGTTGAAATAATATTGCAAAGGAATCAAACACCAAAGCGCTTAGAGGTGTAGTTATTTTTTCCTATAAAATCAGAACTTTTCTGGTGATTCACAGCTCTGTTACCCCTAGAAGATTATCTGAATTGCAGGTTAATTGTACCTTGGCAGACCTGAGTCTCTGATGGTGTCTGTTAGCTCAGACCCATCAGCTTTCCCACAGTGTGCTCACAATCCACAATGCTGCCACCAGAAAAAGCAGGTTTGGTCAGATGTACCCAATGAGTTGTGCTGGATTGAGGTGCCACCAGGTGGGACTTTGTATGCTGTGAAATCAGCATTTGTTCTTCCAGTGAGCTGCGTATACTTCATGTTCTCTTTTGTTTTCAGCCTGTCCAAGCTGCAATTGAAGACTGGAGACTTAGACCCACGTTTGTTTTCCCGCCTGAGGCACCTGCAGAAACTTGATCTCTCTGATAATTTACTGGACAAATTTCCCAACAGCCTAACCCTGCCCGATCTGCGTGTCCTGAACTGTAACAATAACAAGCTGGAAGATGTAACCGCTCTGAAACAGTTCCCTCTGCTCGAGGAGCTGACCTACGAGAACAATGTGTACTTGACAGTGAGTTACCCCCCTCCTTACATGAAATAGCGAGGCAAACAAACAGCAGTTGTGCAGAGTTCTTATGTATTGTTCTCAGGCAGCGAGTGCTAGGGCATCTGAGAAAGCAACCAGCCTTTGTGTGACATTTAACCACTTTGTGCCACTGTTTCCCAATCTGCAGAAGTGACTTGCCCAAAACCACTCAGATGTTAAAATCTGTGTCTTGAACTGATTCTTCAGGCCAGAGTCCCATCCTAGGTAGCTTATCAGGCATAGTATCTTAGTCTCCTGCTTGTGTAAAATATGATAATGACTGTGTAGAAATGTCCTTCTTATAGAATCAAAAAATCACAGAATAGTTTGGATTAGAAGGGACCTTAAATCTCATTTTGTTCCAGCCCCTGCCATGGGCAGGGACACTTTCCACTATCCCAGGTTGCTCAGAACCCCATCCAATCTGGCCTTAAACACTGCTGGGGATGGGGCATCCACAGCTTCTCTGCGCAACTGTGCCAGGGCCTCACCACCCTCACAGTAAAGAGTTTTTTCCTAATATCTAATGTTAGTTTTATTTCCCAATATCTGTGTTCGTTTTAGTGCCCTTGAGCTCTGGAAGAGCAGACTCAGTCCTCTGATGAGGAGGTGATTAGTCTGGTTTAGGTTTCTGAATTCTCCCATGAGGCTCTGCTGACTGTACAAGTTAAACACCCAAAACTAATTTTACTTGTGCTGTAAACCGGCATCTGCGCCTCACCATCCCCACAATTATTTGCTGTTGCATGCTGGCAGTCTATGTGTGACGAACTGTCTGACTTAAAATGCATTTGACCCAAAGAATTCCTGCTGGAATTCAGTGGAGGCAGGACAAGCCTTCCCCTGTGTTAAAGTTTAAGGATGAGAACAGAGCTCCCAGCCTTGCCCTCAGGCAAACAGAGGAGCAGCTACACAGCCCCCACCTTGTGTTGGATATTAGCACTGCCTGAGGGCTGGGCAGCTCTGTGTGCAATTTAAGATCCCAGCTCATAGGAGAACATAAATTCACAGCTAAGAGGTGAAATTCAAGTTGAAAATCCTGAGGAAATTTTATGAAATGGCTTTTTCTTACTATATATATCATTCTCATATTGGATGTGTTTTAATCAAGGACTAAAGGCAAAGCAAGTACCATGTGTACAACTTTTATAACTCCAGTGTTTTCTCTTTCTAGCTCAATGATGACTATAAAGTAATGTTTCTTTTGCAAAACCTTCGGCTGCTCAATGGCAAGGACATAACCAAACTGGCCAACCACGTGAGGCGTGTCAACAGTCGTAAGCTCACCAGCAAGGTAAGATGTGGGATATTTCCTCAACCTCTGCACACCTGAGAAATAGCTAAATACTGTGCTCAGTGTAGTGGCAGAGCTGCAGTCAAGCATCAAGTGGTTTGCATCAACTGAGCCCAGCCTGGGCCACCCAGGAAATGTCTTGCTGCTGCTTTCTCTGGTCACTGCTGGCATCTGCTCTGCCTGTTCTGTGCAACCAATTTGCCTTTGGTTTAAGCGGCAGCAGCAGGGCCAACCAGGTCTGTCTCTGATCCTGTAGTTTTTCAGGTCACTCCAATCATCATTCAGGAATGGGAGAAGCCTGGTGCTGGCAGAACAGCTGCAAACACCTCTCCATCTAATTTATGTTACTGTCCAGGCCCCAGGAACAGAGAGCACAAAACCAAGCTCAGAGTAATCTTGCTTTTTCCAGCACATACCAGAAACAATGATTTGTTCTTTCTTCTTTGTCTGTGAATGTTTAGAATCCTATTTTCGCTCATTTTTTTACACAGTTTAGCTCCTGACAGATTGTCCCCACAAGGCATTGTTGTGATCTTGAGCAAAATTATTGTTCAATTATGAGAAAGGTTTGGTTGGCTGGTTGTTTCTGTGTATTACTGCTTTTACCATTCATATTCTAGTTAATTGATCTTATTCATTCCTTCCGTGTAACAGTGGGGAGAAAATCAAATACTGAAGACAGGGATGTTTTGTTGTGCTGAGTGCTGTATGTGTAATATCTGTGTACCTCAAAGGGTCTGTGTGAGGGCTGCTCAGCCCCAGACAACTGGTCATGGTTGGCTATTTAATGAGACACCAAACTCTCCCTGTGCTGTTCATTTTGTGCCCTGATCCCTTTCTTTCCCTGAAGTTATTTGTACCTGCCTGCCCAGCTCTTAGCCCAGTGTCTCAGTGTAAAATGTCTGTTGGGTCCAAATGCTCATGGATGGGTTACTGCCCACCAGAAACTCCGATGGAAAACTGTGCTGGCAGGTGAGCATCCACATGGTTGTGCCCATAGTTCAGCAGCTTTTTGGAGGCCAGGTTAGAGAACCAGGTCCATGCTGACAGTGTCAGCTTAGCCACCCTCACTCCAGCTTGGTTCAGGAGGACTGACTTTCTCGTTAGCTGAAGTGGTCATTTGAACATGAATAAATAAATTAAAGCAGTGCCATCATGTAGGGTGCAGCACTCAGGGTTGGCTACTTCTTAAATGCTTTCACAAGCTCTCTTGTGCTTTTCTGCTCTATTTTTCCTGTTGAATAAACTCAGTTTTTCTGCCTAGGTTACTGCTCACTGGGAAAAATTCTTCCGTGACCAACTGCCTGAGAAACACACAGCTGAGCAAGTGAAGTCCATCAAGAAAAAGTTCCTGAAGTCGGTGCAGACCAATGTGGTGTATGGCCCCAGCTCACTGAGCGAGTTCACCCGCTGGCGGGTAAATCACACCCCCCTCACCCTCCTGTTCTGCAGGCAAGGACCCTGCTCCTGCTTCTGCATGGATTAGGTTAAAACACTCCATGGATTTGGGTGCTCTTGCAGACGAGTGCTGTCACTTTTTCTTTTTCATCACTGTTTTGTCAAGCAGTTACAGAAGCACCAGGACTAAGCGTGCACCAAGTTGAAATGGCTGTCATTAAACATGGTTTTTTAATTCATAAGCAATGATGATACTTATACTAATTAACCACACGCAGTATTCTTAATACTTAATTATTTGCAAATTAGTTTAATGGCAACCTTTACTCTTGATGAAAGAGAAAAGATAATTGTAGTTGCTCCCAGTGGGGAAAGATATCGTTTAGTTTGTAACATTTGTTTTATTTGTATGTTCATACACACAATTGAGGCTTCCATCTCTCCTTTGTCTTGTTTTGTTGCTGTGCTATTGTTTCAGCAGCTGTGTACCCTGGATGCCCATGACAAAGTGAAGTTCTTGGGTCATGTAATGACAGCTGGGGACTGCTCCACCACTTGTGAAATTCACACAGAATAGTGGGAGCAGATGTTAAAAACTCAGCAAAGCAACTCTTTGTGCCGTGACACATCAGAGCTTGACACACTGTGGCTTTTTTGTCTTCATTTTTCTTTTTGAATATATCCACATATTTGCTTCTCAGGTGAAAATGATTGCAGAAGAGTTTCTGGCACACTCACTAGGTCTGGAGCTAAACTCTGATACTGAACCAGAGGAAAAGACGGATGAGAACGAGGAAGAAAGCACAGACAGCCCCAGGGAAGCTGCAGAGGATGTGGCTCAGGTAGGTGATTTTTCCAGTTACATTAGCAATGTTCTTTCTATTTCCTGGGAATTCAGCAGCTCTTGTCAGTTCACATTTATGACCCTTTGGTGTAACCACAGGGGCAGTCCCAGGCTCCAGCCTGTATCCAACAGCTCTGGCTCCTTCTTTACAGCCAGGTTGAAGCTTTCCCAGAAATGTGAAGGCTGAGTTACTCTCTGAGGAGAGAGCTTCCATTCTCATAGGAGACCAGAAACATTTCATGAGTGCAGTCCTACTCACTCCACCTCTCCTCTAGGAAGGGATATTTTAATTAGAGAACTGGACAGATGCCTGGCCAGGCTCTGCTGGTGTTTGCCTGCTTGGAAATGGCTGCAGACTGAACCCCTGTGGTCCATGGGCCAGATTTGTTTTTCCACATCGTATGTAAATTGCAAATAACTGAGACGGGAAGGGAGCTGAAAATGAGGCTGGCTGTGTGGTTTTCATTAGCTTCTGCCTCTAGGAACCCTGCAGCTCCGAGCTGTCTGATTCCTGGAATCCAGTCTGTAACCATGGGAGGGTACTTGCATTTGAATAATTAATATCTTTGACTTACAAATTATCTGCACTTCTCGGGGAAGCTAAAAACCTTCTGCAGAACCTGTCAACATGACAACATGCCTTATAGGTCACAGTAACACCCAGCAAGAGGAAAAGAAATCATTCAAAATCTAGCCCTGGAAACAAGAGGTCCAAGTCCCAGGCACACACTGAGGAGGAGGCTGTAGTTAATCCCAGAAAATCCAGTCATGTGCAGGATGACCCAGCCCCTGATAAACCAAGAACATCGAACCAGCCAGACAAGGAGGAAACCTCTGAGCAGGGAGCTGAAGGGACACAAAAGAACGGAGAACAGTTTCCCAAGGGGCAAAGCAACAGAAGATCCAGCCAGGTGACAGGGGAACAGAAAAACCAGGAGCAGGACAACGGCGTGGTGACCTTGACCCCAGTGAAGAACTCCAAGCGCAAGGTAGGTCCATCAGCACCCTCGGGCCTGGCTTTGGGCCTCTCGGTTTAGTGGGAGGAGCTGCACTCAGGTTTCATCAGAGCTCTGCACAGCTTGGAGCTCATAGTTGGCCAGATATATTGTGAGTTTTGGTTTGGTTTTTTTTTTTCTTTTTGTCATTGTTTTAAATCTCTCAGAGGCATCAAGGGAGAGGAGGGACCCCCCAGGAGACCCCAGTGAATCCCCTCTGGGGGATGGATGGACCAGCGCTCCGAGGTGGTGCACTGAAAGACTGTGCTTAGAAATGGGACTGGCAAGCCTTGCTCTCAGCTCTAACCAATGGCTGCATGGGGAAAGATGTTTCCCCCTCAGCTCAGGCCGGTGGGGATCTAAAGGGATTTTCACATTTCTCTGCAGCAGGAAATGGGTTTTTCTGCTGGGGTCTGCTGGGCACATCTTTGCTAAACTGTTCCTTGCTGCTTTAGGAGTCTTGAACATTGGTGGCACCTCAGTCTCTCCTATTCTCCGTGGCACAGAAGGGCTGAAAAATACTTGAGTTTAACTCAGATTGCTGTGTTCAGTAGAGGGTTCTGTCAAGGCAATCACAGGCAAATCATGTCAGGGGAATGAATTTTCTAAATGTGGATGGTTTATTGTAGGAGGATGTCAGTGCAGAGCCATTGCATTTTCTTCAGTGTCACAGTAAAGGCAACAGCCGCGAGGATTTTAAAACGCAGCTCTGGTCCTGTGTCTTCGAGCCAGTGCTAGACTCTGGAGCCAGGAAAGGTGAGCTCTTAAAGAGGTTTGCAGGATTCCCAGAACCACCTGGCTCTGGAATCCCAGCGGACTCCATGCCTTAGACCCCTGCTCCTTCAAGCTGTAGTCTCCATTGTCAGGAAGAGACTTGCTCACATATTTCTCCTTTGACTTTGAAAACAGGAGACTGGGAGAGCACCAGGCTGTGATAAGCTGCAGTCTTCATGAGTTATCCGTGAGCCTGGGAGCTTCTCACCCATTCTTTTCCTCTTTCAGATCCCATTGTGAGCTCCTCCAGAACCGTGGCCACCTGTGGAGGGGAATCTGTCTGTCTGATTGATTGTGAGACAGGGACAGTGCTGAAAAAGTATAAGGTGGCTACAGAGGTGGGTTGCAAGTGGGAAGGGTAAGCATTGAGTGGGAATACCATAACCTATAATAATTACATACATCACAGATATTACAAAGAGGTCTGAAAGTGTTAGTATGGACAGATGTTAGGATGAAGATAGATAATACACATTGTTTGCTTATCCTTTTAGCCTGGTTTGGGGTTATTTTTTTATTAGTTTAAGAGATTAGCCTGCCAGTCCTCACACAGGTGTGTCTGGCTGCTAAGCCTGTTTGACAGCACAGAGAAATAAACATCCTGTTTCTGTGATTTGTGCTCTTTCGAGGGTAGTTTTGAGTTTTGATGCTCCATCTTAAATAGTCGTGTCATTTCACCTGAGTAGCACTTGTGACAATTGTCTGATCTCTAAGCTAGCAGCCACCACCCTGCTGGCTGTTCTCTGTCACTCCAGTCTTGTTTGCCTTTTGTCCCAGGAGTTCTTCAGTGTTGCATGGACAACCCTCACAATGGTAATCAGCGACAGTCGGAAGAAAGCTCACAACATCTTGGCAGCTGCAGGGAGGAGAGGGATTGTCAAACTGATCCACGTGGCAGCCGACTTCTGCTATGGAGAGATAAAGGCTCACAAAAAGCCCATTGCTACTGTCTGCTTCAGCCCAACCCAAGAGACCCATCTCTTCAGTAAGTCTGCTTCAGAATCCCTGGATTTTGTTCTGATGTGGAAAAGTTAGGGCTTCCTTAACAAGCGGAATTGCCACCAGGGCGAGCAGGGCCACACGAACAAAAGGCAGGGAGAGGCATTAAAGAGAGAGCATTGTTAGCAGCAATCTCCAGCAGGAACAGCTTGTTTCAGCCAGAGCCTGGCTCCTCAGCTGAGGTGCAGCAGCTCCTGTTTCTCCCTCGGTGGCTCTCAGGGTGGCTGTCACACACACATTAGCCACAAACCAGCCCAGTAGTGGATCTGCTCCACAGGGATGAGTAAGAAGAATGACAGGCAGAGCAGGCAGCTGGGAGCCAGGCAGTGGCAGGGCTTTCCTCCAGCACAGCAGCCTATTATGGGCTGTTGGGTTTCATTTTTTTCCAACAATGTGCTTAATTGATTTGTTTTTTGGGTTTTTTGAGTTCTATGCCTCATCAGAGATTTCTATTCAGGTCCTGATGTCAAGGAGAGCTTTGCCACACACTGTAGGACCCACAGAGGCTGTGGCTCATGGACTGGTAGCTAACCATCATGTTACAAATTGCAACTTTCTTTGTCAGGCTGTACACTGAGCTGGTACAGAGCCCTTCAGGCCACACCTGCACCCCACAGCACATTGTTTCTCTTGCCTATAATTACCTACATCCTGGAGTGGTTAGAGTGCTACATGAACCATTAAAAGTGGAAATTTTTTTAGAATAGGGGGTACTTTCCAAGAGGAAGCTCAAGAGTGCCAAAAGCAGAAGCAGGGGAAAGTTAAGGAAGTTGGTGGAAGGGATAAGGAGGTTGGTAGCACGTCCATACACTGGTGTGGACAGGAAGGCTCATTATACTGCATAGAAAAATTTAGAGTAATAAAGGGAGAGTCTTTGCATCCTGTTTTAGGAGAGGACACCAAAAAACTCTGAGTTAGAGGGTTGCCATCTGATGAGGGTCCAGGTTACTCTGAGTAATCTATTAGAACTCTTTCTGCTGTCAGTATATCAGCTTGGTGACATTTCTCACCCTTTGTCAGTGCCTAACTTTGCCAATGGGAGCTGTTGTGGATGTGAACACAGTAAGCCATGGATATGTGGAATAAAGTGGTGTCTGCCTGAGTGTAGAGACTGGAGCTTTTATTTTAGATTCTACTAGAAGCCCTGACCAGAAAAAAGCTCAGAGGGCCACTAATGACCTTCTGAAGCCACAGCTCAGTAATGGACACCAGGAAACAAAACTTTGTTTTATCTGCCCCTCTTAGAGCACAGGATAAGAACACAAAGTACTGACTGTGGAGGTGCTGGGCCAGGAGCCTCGGGGGGCTGCTGCTGTGCTTTAATGAGCTCTCTGGTGCCACAGCCTTAGAGGGTGACAGTGACTGTGACTCAGGCAGAATTGCCAGCTAGCAGGAGAAGAGCCAGATGAGCAGCGGTGTCACTACCTGCTTCTCTTCTGTGTCCCACAGCTGCATCCTATGACAAGCGAATTGCACTCTGGGATATTGGGATTCCAGACTGTGACTACAATTTCAAAGCAAGGTAAAGGTTCAAAAACCAGATGTGGCCAGTCCAGGAGCCTGTAACTATCACGTCGCAGCACCACTTAACTGCTTGTTCTCTGTTTTTTTTTTAGTCAGCTGCTGGTGCTGGAAGCGGCCTCTATCCCCCTACGGATTGCCCTGGTCCCCACCTGCCCGGAGCAGTACCTGCTGGCAGGCTGTGAAGATGGCTGCTTTGCCTGGAACATAAAACTGGATAAGGGACAAAAAAGCAGGTGAGGACCACAAGCTGGGGGCATGCATTTGTTTTCCGTAGCAAGAACAGATAATCCTAGCAAAGGTTTGATTTCTAACCGAGGAGGTCTGAGCAGCAGTAGCATGTCCCACCGAACTTAAAACATCCTCCCCTTCCCACAGTGGCCAGAAAAAACAGGAGAATGATTCTCAGGGAGTGTTCAGAGTTTGTATTAAAGCTCCGGTCTGCAGGTGTTGCAGGCTGCTTTGCAGGAAGGCTGGCAGGAGTGTAATCCAATACCCCAAAACTTAAGGAGTGTAACGGACTGTAAATTTTTGGATCAATTTCCAGTCTCACAGCAAGACATTCCCTGCTCCTGGTACGTGAGGTAACCCAGGAAACTGGCACTCTGTGGGAGCTCAGGAAAAAAATTACAAGGAAGAAGCAAGTAAAGTCATGCCCTGCTAACAAATACTAATCTTGATGCCTGCAAAAAGTGATGGAGTGAAACTCTTGAGCAAACTGGCTTCTTCTGTATTAATAAACTGAGGTGACCAAAAGTGTGAGTTCAAGTGGGAATTCACCTGAGCCTGGCAAGACACTCACTAACACACAAATTTCCTTCTGGGCTCTGCACCCGGGTGCGCTTTCTCTGCTGGCTGTTCAGGACTTGGCTCATTTCACCCTTCCCCCTGCTCTAGGCCTTTTGAAGCCATATTCCAGTTTCCTGATGATGAAAGCATGACAACATCTCACAGGGTTGACGGTTTGGCTTTTCTCAATGATGATGTCGTTGGTGAGTATAAACACAACAGCCCCATCCCAAAAACAGTGGGGCATCTCAGCATGTACAGGGTGAAGCCAGCACAACAGGGAGAGGGGCTGAATAGGGTGTCAGCCTCTTCTCTAGCTTTGTGGGGGCTACACAGGATGGAGTTTTCTCCCAGAGTCATTTGTCTTTCCCAAAAATGTGGCCTATAGTGCAAACCCATGTCTGGGCAGGACGGGAAATCAGATGGACCCATCCCCGAAAGCACACTTGGCCAAGCAGTGCCAATATGGAAGGGAGGAGAGTTCCATTCTAGTCAAGGGCTGGTGGCAGCAGTACTTTTTTCCAGGAGAACTGGGGGTTCCACATCATGGGCTGGGTCTTTCTGAACAGCTTACGCTTGTTCTGCAGCTCAGGAACATAAGCATAGCACTGAAAATCTCTCTGCAACCTCCAATTATCCTGAAACACAGTAAAGCAGGTGGAAACAGTTGCTGCTGGATCAGATCCCACATCTTAAAAGCCATATTCTGGATGGGCTACCTTTGTCTCAATCCATTTTGCTTCTCAGTAGCTGCCACAATCTCTCCCTTCCTTTCTTCGCTAGTTTCCAAGAGCTCCAAACCAGGATGCATATACCTGTGGAGCTGGAGCAGGTCTTTTGATGCCAAGGGAAAAGGATGCCAACGGACAATGTCTGCAGTTATTCTGGCTGAGCTGGAGTGGTCCACAACAGACATGTCCTACCTGACACTCAGCACCTGCCCAGGTAGGCAGCACTCATCCCCAGGGCAAACACAGGGCAATATTTTTCCCAATTCTCCGTGGCTCCACTTTGTGACCCATCAGAACAAGCCAGAGCTGGAGGCAGAGGCCTGGATTTCAGAGCTCTGCTCTCCCCTCTGCAGCTCTGCAGTGCAGCTCCAGCACTGCGCAGCCTCAGCGCAGCACCAGCTGGGTGGAAATCACACAAGTAATAAATAATTAGAGCTGCACCATCTGCCCTACAAGGGGGGACAGCTGAGGCTGGGAGGTCTCTCTTGCACAGGTTTTTAAAACACAGAGCTCAGGGCTGGGCCTGTGGAGCCACTGTGATGCTGAGTGCATCTGTGGGCAGGAACGTCACACACTGGGCAGCTGGTTTTGGAATAGACAAACCTGATCTGGTCAGCACTTCCCTAAAACAGTTTAAAAAATGTCAGGAGACATTCCAAAGCATTTGGCACCAGTTTTTCTACACTAAAGATTGCTGGTTTATCTTCAGTGAGCTGAGTTCTTTCAGAGCAAGATAGATCCTTATTTTTGTGCTGGAAAGGGAATTTTGTTGAAATATGGCAGCCTCCATTGGGATCCTGCAGCATTGCCTGGAGCTCTGCTCTATAGCAGAACAAACTCCCAGTTCCACACTCGTTTTCCAGCTTTTTCTTCTGCTCTCACAGCAAAAGACTACGTGTTCTGTGGGGATGAGAAGGGCAGCGTGTGGATGTACAACCTCTCCAACTACACCACGGCCTGGGGCTCTGCAAAGGGAAAGCGCTCGGAGCGGAGGATTTCTCCCACGCAGGTACGGCTCAGGTTCCCTTTGGGGCCTCCCTTCCACCCCAAGGCACCTGATCCCAGACTCCTGAGCACGTTTATCCCAGAACATGCTTTGTATATCCACACCTGACACTCACAGGCAATTAAAAGGAATCTCCAGAGCGTGGCCAAGGCCATTCACTGGGACAGGAATGAGGAGCTGCAAAGAAAGTCTTCATCTCCTGTAGCTCTTCCTAAAAGGGCCCTAAAAACTGGTTAAACTGGGGGGCCCAACACAGGTGGCAGGCACCACATCCTTGAGGGAGGGGAGGAAAGCCAGAGGCAACAGAGTCAATGTTCGCTGGAGCAAAGGGCTCACTGCTTCCCTGTGCTCTCTCACCCCTTTTCTGCCCAGTATTCCCCTCTGGAGGCAGCTCTCTTTGGGGAAGTCACAGCTCCCTTGCCTGTCCCTCTGAAAAGACAATCTCCAAGGCTCCACTGCTTTGGAGATACATTAGACACAGCTCTGAAGTGGCCCAGTGTTCCATTATTTCTTCATGAAAGGGTTGTGCAGGCATTGGAAGGGGCTGCCCAGGACGATGATGGAGTCACTACCTCTGGAGGGGGCACTCTGCTCTGGTCTGGCTGACAACGTGGTGCTCAGTCAGAGGTTGGACTTGATGTTCTGGGAGGTCTTTTCCAGCTGTAATGATGCTGTGATTCCATAGGCTCTTTGGAAGAGCATTGCCAAATCATCAATCAATTCCTCCAGGCCTGAGGGGAGCTGCTTTCACTTGTCCCTCCCTGCTCAAGGCCCTCTGCACTAAACCATGGCCCTTTAGGAGGATCACAAAACTCCACCAGCCCCTCAGAAAAGGGAAGAGCCTCTCACTCAGGTTCCTCAGGGCTTCCCATGGATCCATCTGTCCCTCAGACACACCACCACCCGCTCTATTCTCCCCACAGATCCTCAAGTGGCCGGAGCTCCGAGTGAACGGGGAGCAGCCTCCTGAAATCCTGGTGAACAACGTGGTAGCAGACCCTGCCTTCACCTACCTTGTTGTCCTGACCAGCGTGAACATAACAGCGATTTGGAAGAAGTCATAGTCCCCTGTGCCACAGTTTCACCCCCGTGCTTTGACCTAGTGCAGTATTAGTGACTGTTTACCCATGTGCCCATGAACGTTTTGTAGACCAGCTTTATGTGCAAGATTGAAACGAAAAAAAAAAACAAAAGGTAAGAGTTTGATAAACTCATCAAGTCATTGTAAACATCCGGTTTCTTTTACTGTAAGTTTTCACAATTTGTGCATTTGTTTTATAGAAATGACACTTAATAAAACAAAATACCAGTTCAGCTGGCAGTGCCTGGACTTTTTGGCAGGAAAAGCAGAGTGTTCATCTACAGATGTCACTGAGCAGCTTCTCATGGCTGGAATTGTACCCACAAAAACCTCCCCATCAGCCCAGGACAAATATTTGCCTTAAGGCTCCAATTAGAAAACTAAAAATCACTTTAATGACTTATCCACTAAATCCAACAAGACATTTATCCTCTTGGCAAAATGCCTGTCTGCTATTAAAAAAGAAACAAACTCAAAATATTGCTGCTGCTGTCAAAAATTAAACAGAAGTGGGACAAGGGAGAAAATATTTGCCATGAATGAAGGTTAAAATATTTCATCCAACTAACAGACACAGCATTCTGCCTCAGAAGCAACAGTCTGCTTCAGAGGGAGTATTTCACTCAATTCCTTCTTGTTTGTCCTTAATAGCAACCTGTAAAACAAAAGCAAAAATACACATGCTAAGACAAGAGTCGTTACTGAGCTGGGGGCGGATGTTTGAACATTTCTGACTCTTCTGTGAAACACAAGAACCACCCTGAACCAGCAGTGGAAACCTCTACACCACCAGAAAATAATGCTGCAATTAAAATCTAAACTTATTTGCAAATTGGTGCCCTGGTGTCTTTTCCCAGCACATCAGAATAGTAGCAGTGTCTTAATCACAGACTCCCTGGTGTTGTCTGAGTAATATTTTGGTCAGATTAAATCTCAAAAATCAGGGGCTAAATAAATAAAATTGCACAACTGAGCAGAAGCAATAAAAAGTGAAAATACTGGTCCAGAGTTTTGGCAGAAGTAAAAAAATAGGAGAAAATACAGCTGGAAGAACAGAACTGTTTTCTACAGGACAGGAGCTGAACAACACAATGAGGGTGGCTTGAACTAATTCATAAATCTAAAACCCAGCAGCTTTACACACATGACTCCATCCCTTTGATTAACAGGCCCAAATAGTTTTAAGGAAAAATATAAACTTACCCTGAACCTCTCCTCCAGAAGGGAGAGTTCACTGATCAGATCCGTAATTGCATTGGTGAAAGCTTCCTGGGGGCTGTAATCAGGGGTGGTTTGGACACGGATGATAATTTTATGTTCCAGAGGGTGTGGCACCTTATACCCCGCAAACAACACCTGCGGGTCTTTGAGCAACTGTCTAGAACAGGGGAGAAAAAAAAAAAACCAAACCCAAAACAACAACAACAAAACAAAACCACCAATGAAATGAGAGAGGGAAAAGCCCCAAACTTCCCCCCGCTTGAACTTACGACTTGATGATGTTCCCCAGCGTGTGGTCCTCCTTGTTGATGGTGAACAAGCAGGCGTTGGGCACCTTCGTGTCCTTGTTGATGGTGATCCTGGGGGGATATATGGGATATAGGGATGTTATCGATCCATGCCAGCCAGGGAGAGGCGGGAAAGGCCTGGGCTCTCCCCAAGCCCCCCGCAGTCTGATTAGAGTTTAATTAGTCGCCCCCTGGGTGTCCCCTCACTTTTTCTCCCCCTCGAAGAGCAGGAAGGACTCGAAAGCCGGAGGCGCGTTCATTCCGCCACCGCCCCGCCCGCCGTTGCTATGGCGGCCTTAACGTCACTTCTGCTGGCGTCACTTCCGCCAACGCCTCTTCGCCACGGGCCCCGACATCGCCCCCAAGCGGGCGGGAGGACTCGGTGCAGGCGAAGGCACCAGTGGCACCAGTTACAGCGGGGGACTGGGGACAGCAGCAACGGCAGGGGTGGCTGCGACATCAGAGCCACCGCTGTGGTCGTGGGTGGTGGCAGGAGGAGAACCAGTGACACCAGTAGTGACGTCCACACTGGAGACACCGCCGCGGTGACCAGCAGAAATGCCACCAGCAGGGGCACTGGTGATGGCACCAGCGCCACCAGTAGCACCAGCAGTGCCATGAGCACAGACTCCAGGGATCCCACCACTGCCACCAGCAGAATCACCAGTGCTGCCACTAGTAGAGCCCAGTAGAGCCACCAGCAGTGTTTTCACCAGGCCACCAACAGAACCACCAGTAATGCCACCACCCGTAGGGCCATCAGAAATGGCATCAGCATGCACATCAGCGATGGCAGCAGCGCTACCATCAGCAGCACCACCAGTGCCACCAGCAGGGCTCTGGCCAATCCCCCACCCAGTGCCTGTCACCATCCCCAGCAGACAGACAGGACAGGGCTGCAGGGTAGAAAGTGCCTTTATTGTCACCGCCGTGGTCCCCGAGGTGGGGGACACTGGATTGCTCACGTCTGCAGCTGCAGCAGGGCCGGGGTCGGGGGGTCCGGGGGCTGTGCCTGGCGGTGACAACTCTCCAGCTCCCCCAGCACCCCGAAAAGCCGGCTCAGCCCCTCGGGCAGGGGGGCGTCTGCAGGAGAGAGGAGAGACAGTGAGAACCCCAAATCACCACAGCCTCCCCTGACCCCTGGGGACATCAGAACATCGCCCAAGGGCCCCCAGAACTCCCTTACCTTCACCCCGGGGGCCATTCTGGGCGTCCTCAGGCTCCAGCAGCTCCCAGTACTTTTCCCTGGGGAGAGGGGGAGGTGAGTGACGGGCCCTTGGCAGGAGGATAAGGGGGTGCAAGGGATGTGCAGAGGGGTGTCCCGGCGGCAGGGACTCACCTGAGGCTCCCCCGAAGGCTCTGGAGGTGGTGGAAGAGGCGCTGAGCCTCCACCGTGGGGTCCAGGGGGTCACTCCAGTCCTGCAGAGTGACGCCGTGCCGGGTCCGGTCGCATCCCAACCCTGCGGGGCAGCAGGGTCACCATGCAGGGGGACCCCCGAGCACCCCTGCGACGCTCCGGGGCCACCTCCCCGTACCTGTCCTGTCCCGCTGGTGGCAGCAGCTCCACTTGTCCCCGCGGAAGACGCCGGGGTGGTAGGAGCGGAGCACTCGGGGGTTGCTGCCGCACACCTTGCGCAAGGCTGACAGCCACTGGTTCAGGTCGTTGACACACTGCGGGGTTGGGGACAGTCAGAGGGACCCCCGGGGATGGGACACCGCCCGGGCTGTCCCCGCTGTCCCCGCCCCACCTTGCACTGCAGGTAGGCTGTCTCCTGCTGCCCGCCCGTGTCCATGTAGACCACCTGCATGACATGGGAGTTCCCGAAGCTCTTCTCCTCCACCTTCTCGGCCGCCAGGATGTCGCCCAGAGGGATGGCACCCATACGCTGCTGGAGGGGACACACACTTAGGGCGTCACAGTCACCCCTCTGCCACCCCCCCCCGCCCCTC
>VZRN01005537.1:62896-104191 GCA_013397935.1 Dasyornis broadbenti
ACGTGGTGGGTGTTGTATCGCCGCACCGTCACCGACTCCGGCTTGCTGAACGTGCTGCTGCTGCCGCAGGAGTCCGAGCTGGGGAGGGAAGGCGGGGTGAGGGATGAGGGTGGTGACCAAGGGATGACGGCGTCACCGTCTGACGCTGGTCCCGAGTGCCCAGCACCCATCGCGGCTCCTGGGTGGGACATGCTGGTGGCACTCACCCCCAGAAGAAGAGCATGGCCACCAGTCCGGCCAGGAGGATGGCGAAGAGGATGGAGAGGATGGTGGTGATGGCGATCATGCCGGCGCTGTGCCCTTTGCTAGTCGTGGAGATGCTGCTGGGTGATTTGGCTGGGGAGAGAGAAGGACGAGAGGGAGCAGGATGCAGAAATGCACGCCCTGGAGTGGCGCAGGGGGCCCGGATGGGTGACGGTGCGCTCTTGTGTGCCAATGCAATGCACCATCACACCGGCACCCGAGTGAGACCCGCGGCAGAGCCCTGCCTCAGTTTCCCCAGCTGCTCACAGGAACTCTCTCCCCAAACCACTGTTGCTCAGCTTTCAGTGCTCTGGGACCACCCCACACCCCCAGGACCACCCCATATTCCCCCACCGACAGCCGCGGGACGGGTGCGGGGGCAGGACGAGCACCTCGGCAGCCGTACCTGTCCTCAGCATGATGGGCGCTGACCAGGAGGTCTCAGCCACGGGCTCAGAGCCCTGTAGGGCGAGGAACTTCACCCTAAGATGGGAAGGGAGGTTGGCCAAGGTGCCGTGAGCCGGGGGGCTGCCTGCAGCCCTTGAGGGGGGCCGGTCCCAGGGAGCAGGCTCACCGGTAGGGCCCGGGGCCGGGCAGGGGCCCATTGCAGGTGGGTCTTTCCGCATCCTCTGCGCAGCTGGTCTCGCTGCCCACGCGCAGCACCGTGATGTCCCCGGCGGGTTTGGGGCACGGGTAGTTGGCCAGGGTGGCGTTGAGGGTCATGTAGGCAGAGACGGGGTCAGGGAAGCTCTGGAATGCGGTCTCGGGAGTCCCCGGCCTCGCGGTGTTGTTGAAGGTGGATGCGGCTGCAGGGATGGAGATGGGGATGAGGAGGGACCTGGGTGGGGCACAGGGACCCCTGCACACCCCCTGCCCTGTGCTGCTCCCACCTACCCTGGTCCAGGGCCACCACCAGCCAGATATCGGCATTGCCGTACTCGTCGAAGACGCAGCGGGGCTGGTCCAGCACGAAGGTGGAGGCGGTCCTCAGCCCCCCCAGCGAGGGGCTCTTGGTCAGGACTGGCGTGTACCCCAGCTCGACTGCGGTGAGAAGCCAAAGGGGTGCGGCAGAGGGTGCGGACCCCGCGCTGCAGACCCGGACCGGTGGCCGCAGTGCCGGGGCTCGGGGTGTGGACAGGGACAGGAGGGAGGTGAACCCTGGGGTGTCGGCAGTGGAGCCCCCCTCTCACCGCTCGGGATGGGCTCAGACAAGGGTTTCATGAAAAGAGGAAGTGAAGACACTCCCACCATGCTCCCACCCGGGGTGGGGGAACAGCCCTGGAGGACTCGCAGGGGACCCAGGGTGATGACGCCAGGGACACAGGCGTGGCACCCAGAATAGGGGCATCAGCTGCCCTACGCCTCCAGGTTCAGGGGGGTCCTCGTGGACCCCAATGAGGACCTCCAGAGAAGCCCACACTATGCCAGTCACCCAAAATCAGTGACACCAGAGACTCGAGGCAGCCCCCAGAATAGGATCCAGAACAGGGTGGGCATCAGGTGCCCTACACCTCCAGGCTCAGGGGCGTCCTGGTGCCTGTTCACAGGGAAGCCCCGCAGTGCCAAGGGGAATCCCGAGTCCATCCCGATGGCATCAATGGACTCACCTATGCCGTGGGCCACGGGCAGGAGCAGGAGGAGCAGCGGGAGCATGGTGCGGGCGCCTGGGTGCCGAGGGCGGGAGTGCGGGTGCTCGGGCTCCGCGTCCCCGTGGGACCCGCCTGTGGTCACCAACCGCCCACATTCCTGCAGCGGCCGCAGCCCAGCGGCAAACAGGTTGGGCTCGTTTCCCCGGGAGCGTTTGTTATGTTTGAGCGCCCGCCGGCGAGGCGTGCTGAGAACCGCTGTGCTTCGGTGGCACGGGTGGGTGACAGCGCTCACCCGGGCAGCGGGCAGAGAGGGACACCCCGGGGTGATGCCCCCTACAGACCCCACAGGTGACAGCATGTGCCCCCCACCCCGACAACAAGTGCCACCAAGCCACGTGGTTTTTTGGGTCCCCCATCTTCACAGCTCCCACCCTGCGTGGCCGAGGACCAGGAAGAGGCAGTCGTAGATGTAAAATCAGATTTTACTTGACAGGACGCTTTAAGTCTAGTGGAAGCTGTCTCTGCCCATGGCAGAGGGGTTGAAAGGAAATGGTCTTTATGGTCCCTTCCAACCCAAACTGTTCCATAATTCTCTGACACGGAGCAGGGGGTTGGGGGGCAGAGCGGCACAGCCCTGGGGGGCTACAGTCGCAGTTGGGGGACAGGGAATGGGGTAGGGTTGGGGAGATGTGGTGGGTCCGGTAGGATCTGCGGGGGGAAGCGTCGGTGCCCAAATCCTGGCGGCACAGGGAACCCCACACCTTGGCACTGCAGGGAGAGAGAAGCAGAGGCATCAAGTGGTGCCTGCAGGGCTCTGTGGATCCCCCCCACCGACCACCCCCAAGGTGCAAATTACAGCAAAACTCCAATTTTAGAATAAAAAGGCTTTTTCAATGTTAAAAACGTCTCCATTACTTTGCTGGTGGGATTGCCAAGTTGTGGGGTTCTGGGGCCCTGCAGACACTCCCACCCCAACAGTCCCCGTACCCCAGGGCTCCGAGCACGGCGGTGGCCAGCACGGCCCCCAGGCTGGCCAGGATGGAGGCGATGACCACCACGGCACTGCCACGGCGAGAGGGTGCAGGGTGGATGGTGCTCGGGCTGGAGGCTGGAAGGAGGCAGGATGAGGGATATGGCGGGGACACGGGGGACTCAGGGATGGTGTGATGGGAAAGGGAGGAATGGGGCAGATGAGGGGATTGAGGGGAACTTCTCCCCACAGGTTTTGGGGTGATGGAACAGGGCTGATGCTGTGCCACGTGCCAGCACCTCAACCGGGCAGGCGCAGCGGACCCGCGGGGGGATGGCAGTGCCACAGGTACCTCTGCGCAGGAGGATGGGGTCGGACCAGAGCGTCTCTGCCTTGGGGCCACGGCAGCCCATCAGCAGGAACTTCACCCTGCAGCGGGTATGGGGTGATACGGGACTATGCCCTGGGTGATGAGTGACCCCAGCTGGGATTTGGGGGCTCTGGCCTTACCTGTAGGGTCCCGGGGAGGGCAGGGGCCCATTGCAGGGGTCCTGCCTGCCCTGGTCCCTGCACGCCGTGTCAGCCCCGACCCTCAGGATGGGCGGGCTCGGTGCCGAGCAGGAAAATGCGGCTGCCGCCGTCTCCAGCGTCATGTAGGAGCGGGCAGTGGGCAGCTGGTTGTACCGGGGCACATCAGCCCGGGACCGGGGATTTCTGAAGGTGGCTGATGCTGCACGGCACAGACGGAGGTGAGCAGCTGCTGTGAGGGTGCCTCATGTCCCCTGCCATGCCGAAGCAGCGAGTGCTCACCATTGGCAAAAGCCACCGCCAGCCAAACGGCGTCGGAGGCATCGGCGTGGCTGTCGAAGATGCAGCAGGGCCTCTCCAGTGCGAAGGTGGTGGCAGTGACCTTGCCCAGCAGCGCCATGGGGGGCACGTGGGGCACGTAGGGCAGCCGGGCTGGGGAGTGGGCAGTGAGAGAGGGGAAACCAGCTCTGAACCCCTCAGCGAGTGCCTGACCCCAACCCGCATCCACACCAGTGTTGGCACAGGGGGATCGCAAAGGGTGCCAGCATCAGGGGGACAGAATTGGAGTGGGGACCCCCCAGCTCAGCCCAACCCCATAACCCCCTCCCTGGCACAAAGGCCTCGCAGCCCCTCCAGGCCCCCGTCCCGCTCTGCCCGGTCCCCGGGGAGTCACCCAGGTCCGCGGCTGTGCCCATCCCGGCCAGCGCCAGCAGCACCCACGGCAGCTCCATGGCGTCGTCCTGGTGGTGCTGGTTGTGGCTGTCCCGCTCCGCAAACCCCGTCCCACTGCCGAGGGGACGAACTGTCCCCAGCGCCCCGGCAGCAGGGACAGCCTGCCCGGAGGAGCCGGACCCTCCCAGCCCCGCATTCCTGCACCGGCTCTGCCGGCCCGGCCAGATCCCGAGGGCAGAGGGGAAAAGCTGAGCATCCCGGGTCACCCGCTGGTCCCAAAGCCCGCGGGGAACCGTCCTGCAGGACCCCCGAGGCTCCTGCGAGGAATCGGGGCACAAGGCTGTGATGTGAAAGGGGAAACAGAGGCACAGAGGAGGCACTGGGGTCTTGTTCCAGGATGGGTTGGCAGGAATCAGTCTTTATTGGTATTATAGGGGGCAGCCGGGCAAGTCGTCCTGGACTCGCACTCGCCCCACCAGGCCCCCGGAGTCAGGGGTGAGCCCGTGCCCGACTGGTTCGGGTGCAACCAGCCCTGCCCCGCGGGCAAGGAAGCGCTCGGGAGCATCACACCCGAACTCACCCAAATCCCAGTGTTCAGGTGAACGGTCCCACCCAGCCCCGGCAGCGCGGAAGCATTTTCAGCTCTGGGGCCACCCCACACTGACAATTCCCCATCTATCGTGCCCCCTCCAAGCCCTTGGGATGAGGCCGGGACCATCGCCCTGGCGCGGGAGCTGCCCCGCGGCTCGGGGGCCTCTCTCCGCCGCTCCCCTCGGCTGCTCCGCCCGCAGAGGGGCTGGAGAGCTTCTTCTCCCGTGCTTGCCAAGGGGAGCGGCTGCCCACTCCTGCGTGGGAGGAGATTTCCCCCCCTTCCCAAGGGGCCGCGACCGCGCCTTCAGATTAAGTGGAAATGGGGCATTCAAAGATTACACCGTCCAGCTGCAGAGGGGAAAAACAGGCGCAGCTGCAGCCTCCGTCCCTCCTCCTCCTCCTTCTCCCTGCCTTATTCCCCACTCCCATCCAGCACCACCTGCCCTCCAGACCTCTCTCTGCGCTGCCCGGCCGGCAAGGTGCCTCCAGCGAGGTGAGGGCAGGGTGGGTGACGCGGGGTGGGTGACGCAGGGGGACTGTGAGTCACAGTTTCAGCTGCCGGTACCCAGCATAGCTGCGGGGTCACGGCTGGGCTAATAATAACCACCCTGTGGCAGATGAGCCATCACCGCAGGGCGCTGGGAGAGACACCCCCTCTCCTCTCGCTGGTGCTCCAGCTGGGGTTGGGGGACACAAGGCTTTTGGTCAAACGCGCCTGGGAGTGTGATAAGCATTTATTTGGAGCTCTGTCCCCTCCTGGCTCCCACAGACACCACAGTGACGCTTTCACCCTATGTTTCAAAGCATCGCCCTGCCCCACAGTGCCTGAGCACCTGGCTCTGCTGCTTTACACCCCTTGGATCCCCCTGCCATGGGGGCTAAGCCATCAGCACAGACAAGACAAGGATTTTAGGAGATGCCTTGTGTCCAAAGACAGGGCAGGCAGGGAAGAGCCGCTGAGCTTGGCTGGCTCACCACAGCCCAATGGCCCTGCCCTGGACCAGCCCAGATTCAGGGACGCTCCAGCTGATTCACACCCAGGAGCAGCTGCTGGAGATGCCTTGGGCCAGACTCAACAGGAAATTCTTGCTCTGTACAGGACTGAGTGAACCCTGCTTCAATTTTTGCTTCAATTCACTGCTTTGATTGCTGGGACAACATGATCTGGGGATTCAAAGCTGAGGTTTGGACTCAAAGCCTCTCCCTTTCGCAGCCAGGGTGGGAGTCCAGCTGAGTAGAGCTCAGCAACACAGACACGTCACTGCAGCTCCCAAGAAGCTGCCATTCCTGTAGGTTCTCCACATTTCAAACATCACTGGATGGTCGAGGGGTTTCCCCCTTGAGCCTGCAGAGGGTATCAGGATCCCACAAACACAAAATAGACACTGGGCAAAGCTCCAGACTTTGATGGCTCAGAAAAACTTTAATTTTTATATTGGCATGATAGGAAGCAAAGCGCTCCTCAGCTGCTCCAGGATGTGCTGGTCACAGCAGGATGAGAAGGCAGGGCTGCCACAAAGCCCAGCCACATCCCAGAGTTCCTAGGAAGGAGG
Source organism: Dasyornis broadbenti (assembly GCA_013397935.1). NCBI lineage: Eukaryota > Metazoa > Chordata > Aves > Passeriformes > Dasyornithidae > Dasyornis > Dasyornis broadbenti. The sequence goes on from VZRN01005537.1 coordinate 69,043, forward strand.
TGAAATAGCAGATGGCACCAGTGCCAAAGGGATGGATTGGATGGATTTAATGTACAGCCACAGGGAGAAGAGCCAGAAACAATTCTTCAAAATGTATCAGCCCCCATGTGAAAAGCAGCCTGGGGACAATGCACAGCAAGGCCACCAGGACTGGGGCAATATCCCATTTGTGAGGTGCTAGCACCCAGAACAGGAACATGCTCCCAGCCAGTGCAGTGCTGCTGGCATCCGGGCTGGCCACCACTGCTGCTGGGATGAAGTGACTGTCACCAGCTGGTGGCACCAGCAGCCCTGCAGCAGCAGCACAAAGAACAACAGCTCCTCCCTGCAAAGGCTTCACCGAATTGCTGCCATTTCACCTGAGAGAAGGGGACAGAAGGACAGGTTCTGCCTCTCATCTTTGGGATGAGAGGAGTGGGGCTCGCAGCTCACAGCAAGAGCAGGGGGCTGCAACTTCCCGCAGGGTGGACACTGACAGGTCACCTCTGCTGGCACCATGGCCACAGACCACCAACTCCAAAGCACTGACAGGCTGGAACCATAATCCCTAGGACCAGTGTCATGCCTCCACAGAGATGGCTGAGCTTTCCCTGCTCTCTCCTGGCTGGTTTGAGGGTCTGTGGCTCCATGGACCAGGCTGGTGCCCCAGAGAGAACCTTTGAGGGGGAGGCACCAAGGCAAGCAGGAAGGCGGCGCAGGGACTTGCTGTGGGAATGAAGAGTTTATTGGGACTGAGCAGAGACACAAGGCAGGAGGGAGGCGAGACGTGCCTCAGACACAGAGATGATGTGTCCCAAATGGAGGACCTTGTTTGGCTTCCACGTGCTCTACTGGAAAAGCAAGGTACTCTCCTCTCCCATCCTGTCCCCAGGCATTACCAAAGGAAGGTCCTGCCTTCCCCAGGTGACCTGTCACCTCAGGACTCCCATCCCAGCTGCTCCTGGCTGCAGCCATCAATCCCACCCAGAGACACAAGCACAGCTTCTACAAAAATATCCTTCCTGCCCCCCCCACCAAAAATGTGAAGAGCGGGCAGGGCTCCCACAGATCTGTTATTGCTCAGTGTGACGGGTGGTCAGACACAGGAACTTAAGGCATCAGGAATAAGTGCACTAGGTGGCCCCTGAGGCTCACTGGCCCAGGCAGTCCTCAGTGACACCCTGGGCAGCCAGCTCTGCCAGCACATTGTCCAGGTAGTTGGGGTCAGGGTAGCCATGGCCACTCAGGTTTGAGTCCATCTCAGTCTTGTGGTGGATCTCGTTCCACACCACCGTGTTGCTCTCACCGGTGGTGTTGGAGGTGCCCACTGTGAAAATCAGGCGTCTCTTCCAGGCCACCTTCAGGAGCTCCAAGACCTAGAGGAGGAAAGGAAAACCAAAGCTGGAGAGGCAGCTGGCAGACTTGCGCCATGAATGCAGCTTGCCAGGAGCTTGACAACCCAAGAAAGGTGATGTTATCAAGGTGTGATACCTCACCTTCCTGCCCTTCTCGTTGTCTGGTAGGTAACAATAGCGAGGAAAGCCTCTGGCCGTGTATGGCATCCCAGGGTTGGGGTGCTCAGGGCCCTGCAAGAGATGAGACAGATTTGTCACAGACACATCCATCTTCATATGAGTTGAACAATCCCTCAGCAGCAGGATCTGACACAGGCCCATCTCAAACCAGCTCTTCCATGTAAAGGCAGTGAGGTATTGCTGGGGAGTACGAGGTACTTGACTTGTTCTTATGGGACATGTGAGTATTACAGATCCTCCAGGAGCAGTCTCATGCTGGGGTACAAAGCCAGATCTAAAATCTACTTAAATTCTGGTGGGAGACAGCCCCAAACCACAGCTCTTTCCATGTGGTCTGATAACACCTTAAGACCACACAGCTCAAACATTTGAAAGTTCACTGGCACCACTGAAATGAGCATGGGCTGTGAAGCCAGACCGTGGGATCTTCCCCTCCTTGTGAGCATGGGCAGTCCCCACCCTGCTTCAGGCACACATTAGTCTTTACTGCACGGGAACGGCTGGGCTGCTCAGGAAAATCTCTGATGGAGAAGACCCTCACATATTGAAGAACAGCCGGGGCAGCTGCTGGCTCCAGGCACCACAGGCTGCTCAGCAAAGGGCTGCCAGCAGGTGCTGCACTGGATTCCCAGGACTTTTCTGGGAGGCTCTCCCAGCTTGTGCTGGGCACTCACCTGGATGCCCCTGCTGATGTGATACACAATTCGAATCGTCCCACAGTCCTTGTGTCCAGGCAGGGACTGGGGGAAAGTGGAGATCTCCATCTTCCCTTTGGGCTGGGTGCCGGTTTTCTCTCCGTAGATGGTTTTACAGGAGGGACACTGCAAACTGCCATCCTGCCGGGGAGAGAAGCTACATCAGACCTCCACAGCCCAGCCACCTGCACACAGGGGCCTGGTGAGGATGAGCCAGCTCAGTACCTTGTTCCCATTGGAGTACATGGCCAGCATGCAGAGCATGTGGAAGGAGTGCTGGCAGTTTCTCAGGCGACCGACTGCCTCTGGCCTGATGGTGCTGGACTGGCACGTGTCGCTGTAGCCCGAGGGGGAGGACAGCTTCTCCATGCAGATCATGCAGTCCTGGAGGAGAAACAACCACCACCTGGTGTGAGCACAGGCTGGTCCCAAGGACTGACACACCAAAGAAGCCAGCAAGGAGATGCTTCAGGAAGATTTGCCTGCAGCTTTAATCCCTCCCTTTGAGGTTTAAGGAAACAGAGACAGGTTTCCTTATCTGGCTGGTACCAGCCCACTCCACTTCCTGCATTGTCCAGGAGGTGGAGAGCTGTCATCAGTCACAGGGAAGAGTATGGTTACATCCTGCTTCTCTGCAAAGCAGCTCCAGTGCAGGGTTTGATCTCTACTTTTGACATCTGAGCACTGAGACAAAAACCAATTTCCTTCCTTCCCTTCCTCCAAAGGAAATGGGGACGCACTGCCAGGATGAGTTATTCTACCCACGCTGTGCCGCCAGCACAGTCCTCTGATGAGGACAAGTCACCTGTTGTCACATGTGGGCTTCAGGCAGTGCTGAGGACTTTCCACCTCATGCCAACAGTGGCACTGGAAGCAGCACTATGCACCACAGGGGACACCCAAGGCAGGACTGTCCTTGGGCACTGCTGTGGTTCCCTTGGCACCCCAGTGAAGTGGGCATGCTGGAGCTGCCTCACTGCCTTCTTACCTCATCAGCAGGAGAGCTCTTCAGCTCTTCCAGGTACTTCTTCACCACTGATTCCGGCTCTGTTGGTGTGGCTGCACAAAGAGAGATGAGAGAGAGAAGTCAGACACTGCGGTATGACAGGCACGTGCGGGGTGAGCTAGAGAGAAGGGAGACAAGCAGGTCACTGGCCAGGATGCCAAGGAGAAAGGTCAGGCTTAGAGGGGGAGAAGAGGCTGCTCCAGTGGATCCCTACAAGCCCCTCAAAGGCTTTGCTTTATGCAATGGCTCCCTCTAGGACCATGAGTGCCACAGGTCTACCTGTAGCTGGTGTGCTCCAGCTCTCCTCATGTACCCCAAGTGACAGCACACAGGTCCCAGACAGATTTTTGCGCACACCAGAATCCATCTGGGATCAAACTCATTGATCTTGATGGGATAGAGGATCACAGTCAGTGCTGCCAAAGGAGAAAAAAAGGCATTCCCACACCACCCCAGCTGGTGTTCAGCAAGGAGACAGTAATACACTGAGCTTCAGGCCGTTTTGATTACAGCAGAATGAGTTCCACAACATGAAACAGTTGCCTTTCTCCCGAGCTTCCACACACTCATACCGAGCAAGACACAGTGCAAGTCACCAGGTATATAAACCAACAAGCTTTTAACGTGTACCCTATTTGCATCACAACACAATAGCTTTGTGTCTTCCCAAATATAATCCCTGGTCCCATCCACCCAGGCACAGACACCTGAGCAGCCCACCAGCCCAGTCCTTGGAGGCATTAAGGGATGAAGCAACAAACATCACACAACACCCAGAGCAAATTACTGAGTGCATCCACTGTCACCTCAACTCCCAGCCCATCCTCCTGGAGCTGCCCAGCAAGGCTTGGTTTAAGCCAGGGAGCATCCCACACCTCCACCTGGCACCTGGCCCTGGTGACAGGAGAGGAGCTCCTCACCACTCATCAGGCCTGCCACAGAAACTACCAGGCTTTTCCACCAGCCTGAGAGAGGAAACATTTACACAAGTGATGATTCCACCTAGCCAGAGGCAAAAGAGAGATCAATCACTTGACTTGGGGGAACCTCGTCCTTCCTTCCTGAATCCATTTCTGGGGGACATCAGGAGAAAGCAGTGCTGTGACAAACAGGCTGGCCAAGGTGTAGCTCTTCCTTCTCCAGTCTCCATCCTGGCTGGGCAAATGCTTTAGTACAGAGAACAGTTGGGAGCTGCTCCCAACTCCACACTCCCAGGAAGACACAGAGCATCACTATGTGGATCAGCCAGGGATCAGAACTGCAGCTGTACCTGCACATTTGCTCTCCCCATCCACTCTGGGGTTTCCAGAGGGCTCACAAGCACTGGCTCTGTGGTTCAAAAAGCTGTGCATCAACAGCCAGCCACTGGAGCTGTTATTCCAGCCCAAAAAGCCATGTCTGTCATGAGCAGGAAGGAGAGGGTACTATTTTCTGAAGAACCACTTTTCATGGAGACACAAACATGAAGCAGAAGGGAAGGACCGCTCACGTGCCACAGTTGCTGCTGAACATGAAAAGGCCTGGATGGCATAGATCCTCTACCAGGTAGAAGCCCCTCATTCCCTAGAACACCATGGAAGAGAGCAAAGCAGAGCACCAACATCCTTTAGCTAAGAAGACTGATGAACTGAGAGCTGGACTCTCCTAAATGAAAACACAATCATTAAGATGAGTTATTTTCAGGAGATTTCTGGCCATCCTGAAACACAAGATTTCTGGCAGTGGTAGCAGGAGGAGGAGAGGGCTGAGCACACAGAGCAAGAAGAGGAGGCCCAGGAGGTGAAGGGATCCAAGTGCCAGTGCCGGGTAGGAGAGATGCCTGACTCCTCAGGCAGAGCAGGACTGGGAGGATCAGTCTCTGGAGATTCCAAGCCAGAAGGTGGCAACAGGATTAAGCTAAGCCAAAGAAAACACAGAAGCAGGTGTTTTCCACTTCAAGGGCCAAAATCCCCTGGAAAAGCATTTCCAAGAACTGCCACAAGAGCTGGAAACAGGGAGGAGCCTGGGCAAGCCTCAGCCTTCCATCTCTGAGGCCAGGGGCTCAGCAGTGCAAGGAGCTGCTTCAAGGCCTCATCGCCAGATCTCACAGGGAACGTGGCTCCTTGTCTTGTCTTTTCCAAAGGAGAGAAACAGGTTCAGGAATTCTCTGCTGGGACCTTGCTTGACACGGCAGATCAGAAGCTAGGAACGAGTCTGAAAGGGATGTGATCAGTCTGAGCTGTACCAGCTCACTGTGCCTGAAACCCTCCAGCCAAGCATTCTGGGATGTCCCTTTCCACGTGTGGCAGCTGGAACCAGGCTCTGGAGAGCTTCATGACCCTACAGGACATGGAGGCTTCAGCTTCTTCTGCTGCACAGGTTTTAGGAAGGACTCTGTGAGCTGCTACCAATCCTAACTCCATCCACTTCCATGATGATCACCATGTTCTCATCCCTGTGGATCCTGTGCTGCCTGACAGACAGACCGCCAAGTCCTTCTCCACCCAACCTGCATTTTCCACATGGCTCTTGCTGAAGTGACGTTCTTGTCTCCTCTGGCTTTGGGCTGAAGGAAGCAAAGCCAAAAAGGTGCACAGCCAAGGTGAAGACAGCTAGGGAAGGGAGCAGAGAGGGTGTTTTACACCAGCAGCAATACCTGCCCAGCACTTGGTAGAAAGCCCCAGCTCACCTGCTCCCACCTGCACAGCAGATCTGAGCAGCTTTAGGGCAGTTCAACTCATTCAGGGTGGCAGGGGATGCTCCTTCCAGAACCCCTCGTGACTTTCCTTCTCTGAAGCAGCTCCAAGAACAAAGAGATAACTCACCCAAGAACTGGCCAGGTTCATTCAAATGAAATCAATGAAAGGAGACAAAAATTCTGGTGCAGAGCTGGATAAGAGCAAGACAGGAAAGCTCTTGGGATTTCGGGCATTACACCACCTCACCAGCTAACATTAGGATGGAGCTGGGGGAAGCAAACAGGCAGAAGGTGATGCAGCCCTCAGCTACCCTGAGGAAACCCATGCCTGATGGATTTGCACTGTGGCATCTCCAATCTGTCCCTGTCACTTTGCTGTGACAATGCACTAATGCATTTACAGCCACTGAGGCTGCCTGGACAGAGAAAGGGCTGGGCAGCCCTGATGCTTTAGAAAAATCCATCCCCAGCTGCAAAGATTTGAAAGTCCAGTCCCAGAGAAGCCTTTGGATGTTGAAGAGCTCTGTTTCAGCAAGGGATGCAAAGTCCACATGGCCTTCCTTGGGCAATCCAGTACATCTGGCTGGCCACATCCCAGCAGCACAGGGGGAGCCAGGAGGCAGCTGGGACCATGGCACGAGCCACATATGCTCCAGCACATGAACCACTTCCTTACAGGACTGTTTACTCCATTAAAGTGTTTGCCTCCAAGTCTTTGTTCTAGCCATCCCCTGGGATCATCAAGGCCTGTTCAGTCCCCAGAGTTTTCTGGATTCAATAGTGGATTGAAAACGGACTGGAAGAATCGACTGGTGCTGCTTATCACCAGCTGGCCCAGTGCTGTGCTACGGATTTATCCGGGATGCCAAAGAATGTTTACCATTCTTTCATTTACAAAGAGAAGAATATCAAATTGTTTTTAATGCTTCCCCTTCCTCCCTGTAGATAATAAGCTGCTTGCTGCAGCAAGGGCTTTCCATGGGCAACATTTAACAGATGTGTTTTGAATCCTCGCACGGCAACCAAATGCTTGCAGCAGTAATGTCTCCTTCTGTATCCCAAAACAAGCCATATGGTTTCCAGCAGACTTTTTTTGATACCCTGTGCAGGCCAGACACTGGTTGTTCCTAGTTATTGTCATGGACAGTCCCACAGCTCCCATCACCTCTGCTCCCTGGACTTGCAAAGGCTGTGTCTATAGATTTCTCCACATTCAGCATTTCAGCAGCATAATCCAGTGACCAGGCTGCTCTGGTCAGAGCATTCCTGTTTTTGCAGCCTGTCTCCTTCAGAAGATAGTTCCCCATGGGAACAGCGAGATTCCCCAAATCCAAGGAGCTCCCCAGTCCCACCCATCTGATAGGCACTGGCACAGTCTGTAGATCCAGCTGCAGATGGAGGGTAGGGAAGGATGAGTGTGCTCCTCTACCTCCTCACTGCAGCACCTGCAGTGACTGCCCACCCCAGAGAGGATGGATGTGCAGGGAAACCTCCTGGCCAGATGGGAGTGGGTAACAAGTGACACAGCAGACCCAAGCAGTCCCTGGAGGTCCTAGGAAAGGCTGGAGAGCCCTGTGGTGGCCAGCTCCATGCAGAGGCAGCACTTGAAGGGAGCAGGACAAGCCTTCCTCCCTCCCAGACAGCAGTCAGGTCCCTGGCATGAGGCAGCAGCTGCAGCATCCTGAGGCAGCACCGATCCATCAGGATGGCAGAGGCTGCCAGGCCCTGTGCCAGCATGGAGAGCACAGAGCCTGCCTGGAGACTACAACTTCTTCAAGCCCTGCAGCACCCGGCTGTGTCCCTGCCAGAGCAGCAACAACACTAACGAGTCCTGACTAATTAGTGCCTCTGTTTAACACAGCCCAGCCACTTGCCAAGCCAGCTGCAATTCCCCCAGTGCTGCCTCAACCCATGTGGAACCAGGGTTGGCAGGAGCAGGAGGGAGGGAGAAGGGGCTCAGTGCACCCACCAACTGCTGGTTGTAGTCAGTGCAATGCTGGGTCTGCTCCTGGATACAGAGCTCTTGCTTGAGCTCTCCGTGATGGAAAATCCTTAAGGGATGTGGGAAAGAACACACGATGCAGAAATTCAGGGCACAAAATGAGCCCGTCTCTGTCTGTTGGCAGCTTCAGGGTCTGTGAAGGGAAAGAGAACAGTCTGGCCAGAAGTCAGGCTCAGTACCTGCACTGCAGAACAATGTTCCCAAGCCCTGAGGGGTGCTGGACAAACACAGCTTGTTCCTAGAAGGGACTGAACACCCTCTGCATCCCAGGAGTGAGGCACTCCACGGGACTGCCATCCCAGCCCCCACAATCAGCAACCCTGCTTTCTGAAATAAGAGGGGGGATTTTAACAACCTAAACCACTGAAAGGTTCTCCTTCTCATGAGTCACTGTGGGAAAGGGCTGATCTGGTTGAGTCTCCTCTGCAGCACATCCTGGGCAAGATGAAGACAGCTGGGGCAAATCCTGCCATCCTGGATGGGAAAAGGAGATGCTTGATGTACCTTTCCCATTCCATCCTTCCTGTTGGTGTCCCCTCTCTGCTCTTCCGGAGGTGTCTCAGCCCCAGCAGGTGGCATTGGAGAGCTGGCAGGGAGGTGACAGCCTGCCCTGGGGCTGAGCCAGTGCTGAGGAACAGGAAGAAGTGATGCTGATGTGGTGCACAGCTACAGCCAGCGGACACTTGATGGACACTGAATGTGATGTGTGCTGCTCTCACCTCCCAGCCCACGTCATGTCCTCCCCACTCTCCTTTCCATGCTCTGAATTGCTGCTCTCCCCATCCCACTCTGAAGTCACAAGACATCTCCTCCTGTTAACATCCCACCCCTGCAGCACCCTGGCTGCATCCCCTCGGTAACAGGGAGGTTTCCTGTCACAAACCAATAGCAGGTGACCAACACCAGTGCAGGCCTGGCTCTCGTTGTTTTGGGCTCCTCCAGCAAAAGGGACAAGCCAGTGCCTCTCTGGGAAGGCCTGGCCTCTCCACAGCTCCCTTTTGGCACTGTTTCCAGCATCCCTACCACCCAGCCCTCATCCCTGCCCCTGGATGCCGCTCAGGAGTGAAGCATCAGGAGCCACACAACCCCACCACATTGCCAGCTGGCTCCATGGAGCAGGATCCTCATCCAGCCCTTCTGACACCCACCTCTGCTCAGCTCTTCTTCTTCACCTCCCATTTTCCTTTGCTCCTCCTGTTCTTCGCTGCTTCTCCTGCTGCCCCTGCTTTCTCCTCCTCCTCGATCACACATCCTACTCCACATTTGCTCTCTCACTCCTTCTCACAGCTCTCTCCATAATGCGTTTCCACAAAATACCTCCCTCTTCATTTAATTTCTATTTTCCTTCCTGCCTCCTTTACACAGCTTTGGACTCCATGGAGAAAGAAAAAGGTACCAACAAACTCCCCAGACAGGCAAGTGCCTCTTCCCCTCCACCTCTGGGCTCTTCCCTTTCTGAAATATAAAGATCTCAGTATTGAACATCTCCAGTCCCCACCTGGCTTATCCAAAGAGGGGCAGGCTGTAGGTTTGGTGGTGGTTGACACCCCTGCGCCAGGGTTGGCAAACAACCTCTACAGCTACACCAGGCTGGATTCACACCTACCCCTGCGGAGTCCCAGGGCTGTTACACATGGATGGAATCCAAGCTCTAAACTGGGAGCCACAGGCCCTGCAAAGGTGAGGGGAAACAGTGAGATATGAAGAGGAGAAATGGAGGCGGCTCAGCTCAGCAGGAGAGCCAAGGTAATCCATCCCTTCCTGCCAGGACACATTCACCTGAGAGCACTCTGCTCCCTTCCACTCCAGACTGAGGTGGAGAGAACAAATATCTGCAATTTGACCTAGAAAGCCCTGCATGACTCAGGAGCCTGCTTGTCTCCGAGCTCCTTGTCATCCCATGACTCAATCATGACAAGCATGGCTCACAAGCAAATCTCTGCAGAGCACATACGGATTTGATGTTCTTAATGGTCCCTCAGCTCTCAGACGTGTCCCACCAACACCTCAGAAGGTCCTGGCACGTGGACACTCCCCAAGAGGGTGCAGCAGGCTCACAGGAGAGGCTGGTGAAGTCTGATATGCACAGAGAGCAGAGCTGTTCCGGATTTCATTTTGTGTGGAAACAAGCAGACCTACCACAGGACCACGCCTGCTTTACCATCTCATTTTACAGCCTGTCAGAGACGCTGCAGGTCAGGGGAGACGTGCCCTGCTTCTCCCCTCGCTGGGATGAACATCGTCAATCAAACCAGAAGAGCCAAGAGGGTTGGGGGGGGAGAGATGAGAGGAAGAGAGGGAGGCAGAGAGACAAAGAAAAGGAGATGGAAGCAAATATCAGAGTTTCAGCAGGAACTACCTTTCTTGGACACTTTCCTCCCCTCCTTAACTGAGCTGTGTTTTTTAGTGGCCTTATGGGTGCTGGCAGCTTGCGGCACACGGGTGAGGTGCACGGGCAGTCCGGCGGCTGACATCAGAATAGCTGTCATGCCTACAGTGGGTACGAGGTCAACATGCAGGAAGGAAACAATGGGGAAACACATTCATTAAAAAAAAAACTTTAACCTTTCAAAGAAAATCAAAATAAAATAAAGTGAAATAAAATAAAACCCAAGCCCTTAGTTCTGAGGGCATAAAACGTCTGAGAGGTAATAGGGATGAAGTCAGCACAAGGAGAGGATCTGGAGGTTTTCAGAGGGAGGAGCCCGGGCAGCAAATTAAGGGAGGAAAATGTGGGCACGTGTCTTGTCTGTGACCCTCTGTGCCTGGTGTGTGAATAGGACCTTCCCCTTTGGGTTTTAGGGCTTCTCAGGCACTGAGTCTGCTGTGGTGTGGAGTTCTCCCACTGACCTGAGCCCTGGAAGCAGCCCTGAAGGATGAAGGTCATCACCCACAACCCCTAAAGGTCCTGCTCGGCTGTTCCCCCCTAAAGCTACTCATTCCAACAGTGTCACACTGGACCAAACCCCAGAGAGCAGCTGAGCTGCCTTCAAACACCAGGGCAGGACCTGCCCCACACAGTGCCCCACTCACCCCACACCCTCTCCTCCCTGGCACTCGGGTTTCCCCTCGCACTCCTGGCAGCAATGCAATCCTCATCCTCCCCCATCCCAGCCTGCTGTATCCATGGGATGCAGTTTGATAAAACTAATGAATCATTAAAAAGGACAGCCATTCCCTGAAGGTAAAATTGGCACACAGAAAGCTACAGGACTGATCATGCTGATCTGAGATGATGTTTGCCTGTGAAATCCAGGCTGGTTACAAATCATAACATTTCCAAGGTACCATACTGCTCTCACACTTACATCCAAGAGAACACCTGCTTTTGCTTTCCCAAGAGCAACTTTCCACCTGCAACAGCCAGCACCAGAACTAAGAAAAAATGCTTATAGTTGCAAACCAACAGCAGAAAATGTCAAAGCCAGCATTTCCCCAGAAATCCCCTCTGAGTGCAGACCACACAAACAACATCCTAATGCTACACACATTCCTGCTCAGTAATGCATGGCCAAAGCTGAGATTTCCAAGCATTTTATTTTTGCAAGCCTCTATTCAGCCGTGTGAGGAAAGGAGGATTCTAGAACACGTTTGTTCAGAGCAAAAATGAGGCACCTTGCCCACACATGACTGAAAATCATGTTCTGATGGGAAGCATCAGCTTTGTGTGCAAGTGGTAAGACTATTTTCTGCCCCAAATATGCAACCAGTCAAGAACTTGTGTCCTGTGACTACAAATCCCCTGTGCAAAGCCTGTGTCAGTGCTCCACAAGCAGAACTACTCCTACACAATGCTAACCACAATTTGTACCTCCTTTTCCTGAAGTCTGAGCACAGCAAATATTCCAGAAGCTGTTCAACTCCTTTCCTGATACCCAAAGTTGAATGTTTTAGTAAAACTTTCCCATCCTTTGATCCTTAGAGATGGGAAAGTTTTAGAAAAACAAACATTTAGGGGCCAAAATACACACAGAAGGGGTTTCACAACTTGGGGAGAGGGTCACAGATGGAGAAAGGAGTTTCCCCAGGGTTACCCAAGAACTTTTGGAAGAGCTGTGCTGCCCAAGGGATGTGAAATGCACTTCCAAATGGAAATAGGTAACTAGGTAGCCATGGATCACCCTTAAAGTGGATCTGGATCTGAGACCTAGAGTTCTCCTGGTTCCCAGGAGCTGCAGAGCCAGAGGAGGACCTCCAAAGCACACAAAGACTGGGTTAGTACCTCCTGCCCTACTGACAGCACCAGGCACAGCCAAGGAGAGCCCACCAGATCCAGAAATTTCACCATCAAAATAACTCCCTTAAAGCCCTAACTAGGGGCCACAAGCCTAATGCAATTTCTCAACCCCTGTCAAAGCCAGCAGCCCACTACTCCCAGAGGGCCTTAAGGAAGAGCTCAAATGTCCCCAGAATAAAAGCTTTTGCAATGATTACAGCCGAGCACCCAAAGCCCAGCAGCAGCACCAAAGCTGCTCCCTGCACCTCTCAGGTCCTTTCCCCTTCCAGCAGAGAACAGTCAGAGGTATTCCAAATAGAACAGCAACAACTCACTCTGACTAGAGAGGCTGGAGGAACAACATTCTTGAGAGACAGGCAAGATGTTCTCCTGCCACAGCTGGGGAAATCATCTCAGCCTGACCCCACTGCACAATACTATTCCTAGAAACTGGTGCAGAAAAGTAACAGGAAAGTTGTCTCTAAAAAAGCTGTTTCTAAGCAGTGCAATAGCACTGATGGCACAGACTGACATTTGAAAAGCGAGTCCAAAGACTAACAGGGATTATCACCACCCACGCACAGCTGACTGATAGGCAAATGCAAAATTAATGTGTTCTTCTGAAGAGATCAATACTGTCTTGCTAACATTAGCATGTAGAGCCCAGAAAAAGAGAGAAAACAAGCACAGGCTGAACAACTGGCTTCAGACTGTTAACGGCAGAGGACAAGAAAATTCAGACCAAGCAAAAAGCAGGAGCCACAGAACCTCAGATGAGTTCAGCTACTCTGTAACACAACCCCCCCCCCCAGGTACCTGGAATAACGTGTCCAAAACTGCCTGCCAGCATCATGAATCATCACAAAACAAAAAACAACCAAAAAACCCCACCATTTGTTCCACAAACTTTTGCTTTTTGAGCTGTAAACTCATCTGCAACTCCACACAGACATACAGCACAGGGCAAAGGTGGGACCAGGAGAATTAGCCCAACTCAATGTTCTCCAATCTTAAATTGGTCAAGAAAAGGTACAAATGGGAAATTACCTTTTCTTGGCCAATTTTTAACCTTCTGCTGCTTTTGGAGCTACATGGAATGAATCATCCTCTGTAGATTCAAGTCAAGGGAGCATTCAAAAAGGTTCTGGTGTTACTCAACCCCCAGCAGCAATGCTGGTAAAGGTAAAATACAAAACTGGACATCTCAGCATGAATAATTCTCCCACAGGTTTGGTGACTGGAGTCCCCAGGAAGGGACCTCCTATGACCCAGACCTTACATGGGAGCGTGTGTTCCTACAAAGTGCCAAAACAATACAGACACACATCACATCTGCAGATTAAGTCTCCAATTCTGAGCTGTGGACATAAAAATTTCAAGTTAGAACTTGTTTCAGGCATCTGCAGAGTTGTGCCAAGAACAGGTGTAGCCCTGGACCTGGATAAATTCTCACCTCAACGCAAGTTGCAACATGACAAGCTTGCCCAAGACTGCTTTCAACGTGTTCCTGCTGCTCACTAGCTAGTCCAGGAGCTTGAAAAATACTACTTCATATGTTCACACTTTCCATTGGGCTCTGGGTTTCTTCCCTGCAAGGACTGCAGGAGGGAGGAGACAGAAAGCTTTGCAAAAAATCCTTTGGGATCTGGTCTGATTCTATGTGTGCAATAACCACATGCAGAACTGCCTTTTTTCTCTTGCTCAAAGCCTCTAATTTGGCCAGAAATACAACATTAGTGGCTCCTTGGGGTAAAATTATTTTCACTGGGGCTGGATGACAACATCCACCAACTTTTTTCAGCCTGCTGTGTAAATAAGGGACTTTTTGTAATATCCTGTGCAGAGCTGAGCACAGGAAAAACACCTTGACATTATGTAATGAGTGCTGGCCACACAGCACTCACACCCAGCCCAACACACCCCTCTGGCCGCCAGCTCTGATTACTGACCTGGATTTGCACAGGCCTCAGACTGGTACAGGGCAGAGCTCACCTTCAGATAGTGTGAGATCTCAGAAAAGCATTGCTAATTTGTACAATTATATCCACCAGCAAAATTATTAGAGTTAGTACATTCCCAAGTGCTCCAGCTCCAGGAATCATGCAAACAAGAAACACTTGGTTTCTTTTAACAAAAAGCTCCTTTTCAGACTCCACCTTAAAAACAGTATTAGAAGGGCTTTTATATGAGCACCTTGCCATCCCTCTGCCCTAAGGCACACCAGCAAAACTCCATCATTCCCAAGAGATGTTAGTCCAGCTGATCCTTGAACACCAGCACTGTGGTTGAACAGTTTGCTTAGACCTTTATTTGCCATTTCACTGTACTGCTCAAATACTTGGGGGAAAAGAAAAAGCTTAAAAGACAAGTTTCACATGCACTTTGAAGTATTAAAATAGCAGAAGGCAAGGAAAAGAATTCTACTTTTTTGTACAAAACATGGTTTTAAAGTCAGTTTCATGATTTCTGGGATCCCAAGAGGTGCTTTCAGAAGATGTGAGGTTGACAGTGTTACAAATCCCTCGCTCAGATCCCCGGGCACCTATCACACAAACAAAACCCAGCTTCTAACTCAGACTCACAGGACTCCTCATATCCCACTCCCTCTGCATCCAAGACATGCACCTGCAGCATTTCTTAATATCACCCACGAGATTCAGGGGTTTTATCTGTCCAGCTTCAAACCAGACCCAAAGCTGCTGAGGCACCAGGGGATGGAGACCAAGGGTTATGAGACTGCTGGACACATTTTCCAAAATTTTCCCTCACAACACTGTCCCCAGCCTTCCCCACTGATGCTAAGGGAAGCAGTCATGCAGTGGGGACTGGAGGAACAAAAGGAGCCCAGCCTGTGTTAGAGAATAACCTGAGTAATGAGTAACTTGCACACCCCATCAGCAGGATTTTAATTATGAACAAAATACCACTTCCCAGAAGAGGTTCTAAAAACAGAGCCAAGCATAGAGGGGAAGAAGGCGTCTCTAAAGACCCAGCCAATTAATATTTCAACAAAACTTTTCCTTTTTACCAGAACTCCATTGCTTGCTTTTCACCAGAAATATCCCCAGAGATTTATTTTCCTTCCGCTCCCTAATTAACTTGTATTAATCTTTCCTCTGCTTCTATGTGATTTCGAGGTCCCAAATTCAGATTTCTCTCTTCCCTTGCACCTCTGAGGTGTCTCACACTTGGCAGAAGGCAGCACAGCACCCAAAGCTGATGTAGATGTGAAGGAGACCCTGGCCCCAGGGAGCTGCTTCTGCACTTCCCTGCATCCCAGTGTGCCTCATGCTGGCTGCCTCAGGGAGAGGTAAAGAATATTAAAATGAGTAATTATCTCGTTTCACACCCCCAGACTGCAATAAGAGAGATATCAATTACAAGTTTAACCATTTTATTGTATTAAATGATGACAAATGGTTTCTTCTATTGGGATTTCCTGCAGCCTTTTATATCTAAAGGTGGAACTACAAGGCATAAATGGAGCACATATATTCACCTCTCCCACCTCTTGTACATGGAGAATGAGATCACAGTGAACAATATTAACACAGTCTGGATTCACCAGGGCTCTTGAGCTCTGTGCTTTATTTACCTTTATGTGATTAAGTACCTAATTACACAGTCAGTGCTAACAGCCAGGGCACGAAATACAGAGCTGTTATAAGCAAGGGGAGCTCTGCTCAGGACACCCTCCTAGACAAGGTGTGAGCTTGACTTTACACCCTGTTTCCACAGTGATTTGCTAAGGAGACAGATGGGCTGCATGCTGTCAGAGGACACCTGTGTTAGTCTTCATGCAGTGCCAGTTTGGCTACAGACACATGCAAGGCAGTTTTCATGATGGTGCCAATATTAGATGAAGGAAATATCAACCCTGGGGGTTGTTTTAAGCCAGCGTAAAACCTGGCTCTCAAAGAGACCAAACACCATCACCTTTCCTGGAATAAGGTGGGAACCATTGTCTTGAAAAACAAGAATGCAACTATCTCTGCTTGCTCAGGAGCTAAGTTTGGTGTCCCAGGAGCCAGTAACCTCAAAAGAACATGCATGGACAAGAGCCAGAGGACGGAGAGGGTTAACAGACATTCTGTGGTGTCTGAAACAGCCAGAGAAAACTCCAGAAAACATCAGATATCAGATGTTTAGCACAACTCTACCAGGTTATGATACAGCTTTGAGCACACAGTTGGTGCCAGCACAGAGCACCCAAATCCCCTGGCACCACCACACCAGGGTCCCATGGTTTGGCACTGGCTGAGGCAAAGCCCAATAAAGGTACCAATGGCTTTTGGCACAGCAACGCTTCCACTGGAAGCTGACAGCACAAATTGTCATTTTCAAGGCACTGCCGTTTCAACTTTAACAGGCAAATCTACTCTGAAAAGGAGCATTGAAAACTGGCATTTTCATCCCTCCCAGACACACTCCTCAGTATATTTAGTATTGTGTTCACAGCTCTGGATAACAAGCAAAGTCTGCTGTATTCTGCTACTCCAAGAGACAATGGCTGATTCAACTTCTGTCTCCCCTTTCCCAGGACAAGGCATCACAGTCCTCTTTAAGCTACAGACCACCTGAGCTTTTTTAATAAAACCACATTGTAAAAAGTCATATTAAAAACCACACAAAATCTCACACCACTCCTCTCTTTTGACTTTAAAGAAAGCAGAAAATAGCAGCCAGCACTGAGCTTGTTTCACATGCCCTTTCCTTTGCTACTGGCTCAGCCACATATACAGAAGATGAATAGCCGTGCCTCAAATAATCCCATGTGTTTTGAGAGCCTCAGGATAAGAAAAACAGTTTCTAAGGTTTGTCCATCCCATTCTCCTCCAAACTTGCCCTCTTTCCTTTTCTGGAAAGTCTTTGGGGCTAAAACTTAAACGCCAGCAACATTTCTGACTCTTTTGAAAAATCAACAAAGGAAAGTAAGTGCCACAGAAAGGCAAACCTCCCATTCACCTAATCCTAAGGACTAAGCAAATAAAGCACAGGTGGATTCTTACCTGCCAGGGCCTGGTTCACCCTGCTGGGTTTGGGCATCTTAAAAGGCAGGATTTGGGCACTGGAGAGAGAAAAAGAAAAAGTGGTGACTTCAACAGCAATGATCAGTCACTAACAGAACAGAAACAATTCAGCAATGCACTGCTCCCTCCTGAGTGCCAGGGCCCTGGATATATTAACAGAGATTAATTGCTCAGATGAGCCCCAGCTGGGCCCCTCACCCACATACCCTTCTCCCACTGCTGCAGGAGCTGTATTTAAGGAACCATGGCCTTGCCAGAGCTATCTCCTAGATTTACTTACCTCCAAGATGAGCCTTAGAGCTGTGCTGCACATAGAGCTGCCTCCAGCCCCATCCATTCCTCCTGCTGAACCCTGCAATACATCCCTGCTCTTGCTACTCCACCACAGAGCAGCCAACCTGCACTATGCACCCAAGGGGAATGTGGAGACAAGGGAGGAAAGGCTGAAGGAGACCTAGAAGAGCTTGGCCCCCATTTTCTTTTGTAAATCAGGAGAATTTGGACACTAAATATCCATTTCAGGTTCCTCACCTACTTGTTTTGGCAGTGCTGGCAGCTGTACTTCAAGTTTGGGATACTTGGGCAGCCAGGATTATGCCATTAGCTGGTAGCAGGAGCTAGGGAGGAAAGGGGAGCAGCAACATCAACATTGATGGGGGGTCACTACAGAAGAAAGCAAGCTGGAACCACATGAGCAGAGCAGAAGCATTTGAAATTCAACATGCTGGCACAAAGAAGCCACCCATGGACTTTGTCTCAGGTGGCCCATGTGCCTAGGAGAGCTGAGGTTAATACATGGTGCATGCAGACAACAATCCCCAAGGACTCCCCAAAACTACAACAAACCTGGCCAGCTGCTTAGGAATTCAGAGAATAAGGTGATCAAGAGCCCAAATCTCACCCACTATTTAGGGAAACCTTTCTCTTTCCAGCTAGGATGCAAGAGCTGCCCTTCCCAAAATGGTACCACAGAAATCCCTCCTTTCAGTCTTGCTAAAATCTTTGTTCACATTTCCGTGACAATGACCAGGGCTGAAAATATTTCTGAGTGACCCCTGACAGGGAGGCATCCCCACCTTTCTCCTCTCCTACCTGCCAGTTTGGAATAGGTTCCCACACGTGTGCTGAACTCCCTGAAGTACCCTGAGCAGGACCCAGGGCTTGGTGCAGCTCTGACAGCCAGCCCAAGTGAGACTGGCATCCCCAGACCCTTATAAAGCTCTCCAGACCACAGAGATTTCCCTTCTGCCTCTTTCAAAGGCTGTGCTTTCCCTTCTGCTGCCCCCAATTTTGCAATGTCTTCAAATGATGCAACCAACTGTTGTGGCTACAATTCAAACCCACCAAACACAGGGGAAATCTTCCCTATGATCTCAAAGGGCTCTAAATCAGACGTTTTTATGACTCCCTTTCTTTCCTGATTCATCTTCTTCATCACAGCTCTTTCTCAGGTATTTGCCTCCTTCTTTATCTCACCCCTTTGCTTCATCCCTGCCTCTACGATTCTCTTCACAAGATGGCAAGTCCTTGTTCTCCAGCTGCAGACATGGAGGGTATTTGAGGACCAGGAACTTGAGAGAACTGAGCCCAAAAAATCAGAGATATTGGCCCTTCCTTCATTTCCTCCTCCAACTGAGCAGTCAAGAAGACACCACTGAGCCTGTGACCTGTGATGTGACAGATACCGAAGAGCTTGTGTTTCATTGTCATGCCCTGAGATGAAGCAGCACCTTGGGTGCTTTCACTTCCCCATGGAAGGTAAAAATAAAATAAAGCACAAAGTTGAACCTTCCACTGTGCCAGGAAAGCAGGTGGCGGTCAGGGGACCCTTCCAAAGGGCTGGAGCATGGGGTCATCACACTTGAGGCTGGAGAAAGTAAACCCAGAGCTGTCCTGGGAAGGGGATCACTGGTAACCACACTTTGAGAAGATGGCAGAGAAATTCTTCACTCTTCTTCCCTCATTGCAAGACACAAATCCAAGCCATCCATAAGTTAGAACTGGTATGAAGTTTTCCTGGATCGTTTCCTTCCTAGTAGCTGGTACAGTGCTGTGTTTTGGATTTAGGATGAGGATAATGTTGATAAGACAGGGGTGTTTTAGTTGTTGCTGAGCACTGTTTACACTAAGTGAGGCCTTTTCTGCGCCTCACCCCACCCCACTAGTGAGGAAGCTGAGGGGCACAGGAAGCTGGGAGGGAACACAGCTGGGACAGCTGACCCCAAGTGACCCAGGGAATATTCCAGACCATATGATGCCATGATCAGTAGAGGAACCCAGAGGAAAACTGATTGGGGGCTGCTGGTTGGGAACTGGCTGGGCACTGGTCAGTGGGTGTGAATAATTGCATAGTGCATCACTTGTTTTGTACATTTTAATTATCATCAGCACTATTATTTTCCTTCTCTTCTCTGTCTTCTTAAACTGTCTTTATTTTAGCTCACAGTTTTTAATTTTTTCTAATTCTCTTCCCCATCCCACTGTGGGGAGGACAGAGTCAGTGAGGAGCTGTCTGGTGATTAACTGTCTGCTGAGTTAAACCACAACAAAGTTAGAAGAACCCTTGAGATCTGCAGAGAGAAAGAGAGAAGTACTTGATGCATTTGCAAGCAAGCAATCAGGTTTGGGAAGCTGTGAGTGCACTGCAGATAAATTACCATCCACGAGCCAGAAAACAGTCGCTGATCAGCTGCACTCCTGGTGTAAAAGCAAAGTGTGTCAGCTTTGGCTGCTGGAGGCTTAGAGCCAACTGATGTGATGCTGATGGAGAAACCAAATACTTCTTACTTCCCTAAACAGACACATTCATTAGCAGCATCTCAGCTGACAGTGCTGTGGGATGTGCTGACCCATCCGCTCTGCACTGTGGGAGCAGGGCTGCCACGCTCCCTGAGTTCTGTTACAACTGCAGAAAGCCCAAAAGATGATGAAATCAAGGGAAATCCACACTGCTCTGAGGTACCACAACACTGCCTGGGCAGGTCTGCAGCCACAGTGCGTGGGAGGAAGCGCTGCCATGCCAAAAGAGGTGAGGAAATGCTACTCAGAGCCTGCCCTAGGTCTGAAGTGGGATTTTTGGGGGAGGAAGGGGATGAGGTAACAAGGAAGGATATTGCTATTGTAGTGTAACATGGGCTGTGCCGCCAATAAGGGAGCAGCATAAACTGACATATTTAGTCCAGACTCAAGCTACTCCAGCATTACCATACCAGCTCTGGTTTCTGGGGAGAGAGATGCAGCCAGCTTGGGGCGAGTCCTGCTGATCTATTGAGAACAGCTCAGTTAGGAGAAAAATTCATGTTTTGGTTAAGGGAAATCTGGGCAGCATCAGTGCAAGAGCAGGCACTGCAGTGTGGAGAGAGACGAGAAGGATCCACTGAGGCACCTGCTCCCGCTGCCCATGGAGATTTCTTGCCAGGCAGTGCCTTTGACTCCTGGCCAAGTGTTCAGGCTGTGCTTGCAACACCTGAAAGTCAACGCCTGAATTCTCTGGATGTTTCCTGGTATTGATTCCTCCTTCCTGGCACAATTTTGTCCTGCTGTTTGCTGCAGCTCCTGCTCTCCCACTGCTCTGTATGTTGGAAGTTACTGAGTATAACAGGGATAAAAGGATGCAAAATAAGACAATGTCCTCAGAGATTCAGCAAGAAGATCCTGGTAAGATTTCCCACCACTGGTTCCCAGGCAGTCTGCTATGGGAGGCAGACAGAGCAGACTGATATTTCAGCATGGCAAACCCACTCGCCTCTCCAGAATTTCAAGAATCTGCAACACCAGTGAGACAGCAAAGCACAAGTCCAGCAAAGAACTTTGTCAACAGCTTGGAATCCAGGGCTGCTGCCACTCTAAACACTGGGTGGCCAGGATGGAGCCATCACTTGAGCCACACATACACCATATCCTAATTGGAGAAGACTGTAGGAAATCACCCTCTCTACCTCATATGGCCCTTTCTTCCTTTCTCTCCCCTGCACACAACCAGCAGGCCACCTATCTCTGTATCACGGCCACCTATCTCTGTATCATGGCATGTTTGTAGCCCACTGGGCAATAGCCAACACTTCTCCTCACAGATCAGGGCAGCATCCAGCCCTGCTTCCCACTAAGTGCTACCACAACGCCTGAAGGTCCAAACCCATTCTCAGGGCTCATCGAGTGTCCGGTGACATTAACGACCCCACCCAGTGGTAGCACCATACTGCTAAAAGGGCTGCAGGATACCACAGTGGGCACAGTGGAACCAGCACCAGGAGAGCTCCTCACCACCCCAGGAGCTCGTGGGAATGCCTATTGACAAAGCTGAAGGATACAAAGGTGAACAGAGAAAAGGAAAGGCCCTGCCCAGGGTGCCTCCTGATCCTACAAAGCACTGACTGTGGGTTGCTCCAGCTGGGAGATTTGGGGGTGCAGCACCAGACCTTTCTTAGGAACACCCCAATTCTGTCAGTACCCTTTTCCAGTTCCCAAGACCCCCGTTCTCCCTGATTTTGTACAAAATCCTGCCCCTCCTGAGCTGCCTGCCTTATTTGTAGACACAACCCAGAGCAGCAGTCAAAGCCACATAATCTCAGAGAAGCCTGCAGAGCTACTGTAAGGATTTGCCTTGGCTGGGACACTAATTAATATCCCTCAGAAGATTGCTTCCTGCAGCTTTACTCGCTCATATTACAAGCAGGGCACTCCTTACTCTGCTTCAGGAGTGCCTTACTCTGTAATTAGACAGCGCAGTGCAGGGAACAGGGGAGCTCTTGCCCTAGGGAATTGATGCTTTCCCATGTGGGGCGGGAAGGATCCTGCCAGGAGGTGGCTGGGATCCTGGGGAGCTGTGCCCTGCTTCCCAGATCTGGTTCACAGTGTTGAGATAAGGACACAGCCCTCGCCATGGCACACTCCATGTGCAGATTCCAGCATTGCCTGTGAGAGAGGCCGGATTCATTAACTGTGTTTAATCCACGAGAGGAAACCCAATGCACCAAGAAGCAAAATAATTTGCCCACATATATGTAATTCATTAGCAGCCCAGCCAAGGATATTAGCATCTAGTTAAGCCTTGGCACTCCTTTCTGGGTTTTCCAGTGGCTTTGAACCTCTTGAGAGCAGGAGGAAATTAAAGTGCATTTGGCAGTGCTGGAGCTCCGCCTGCTCTCACACCAGCATCCACCCTCCAGCAAGCAGGAAATACATTTAATCACCCTCAGTGGCACAGCAGCCCGGGCATGCCCATTCTGGGGGCTACCCCTGCCTGCCTGCTAGAAATAACTGTTACAGCCACAGAGGGAGCCAGGCAGCTTTCCAGGACGAACTGCACCTCCTTCTCAGCCCTGCAGGAGAGAAGTTTGCTTCAGTGCTGCCATTTTCAGGCATGTTTCCTACAGAAACTGGTTGTACACAACTGTATCATCTTTCAGTCCCCCCCAACCAGTTTTTGAGCCCTTCTGCCAGT
The DNA here is from genome assembly GCA_013397935.1 of Dasyornis broadbenti. Taxonomy (NCBI): domain Eukaryota; kingdom Metazoa; phylum Chordata; class Aves; order Passeriformes; family Dasyornithidae; genus Dasyornis; species Dasyornis broadbenti. The sequence goes on from VZRN01005537.1 coordinate 91,626, forward strand.
CGCAGCTCAGCCACCTCTGCAAGTTTTGTGAAGATCAGCAGTTTTGTAAAAGCAAGAAAGCTTGTGGGGTGAACACAACACAACCTTTAGTAGACACCAGAGGATCCACTGTGGCCCAGTGCTCCCTTCCCTTTGGCCTCAGAGCATGGGCCAGCACAGGAATTGCACATCACAGCTAAGAGGATACAGCCAGAAACCCTTGGCAGGATAATTAATGCAGGGTAATTAGCCAAAAAGGTTGGACTGTTGGGCGATGCAGGACATTGTCTTCAAGGCAAGGGGAACTAACCACCATGCCATATCCGAGGGGGGAAGACAGGGAACCTAGAGGATAAAATAACCTAGGAATGCTCTGGGTTTAGGAATTAAATGAAACACATTGTTAGAGTTTGCTACTCAGGTTTCCCCTAATTCACAGAAATTAAAGGATTTTCTGCTGGAACATGGGTTTCATGAGCCCGGGACTGTGACTCCAGCCAGGAGCAATTACACCCACCCAGTGGCATTTCCGCTTCTACCCCAGCACAGGGGTGATGGGCAAAAGCCATCCTGAGCTGTCAGCTGGGGATGAAAAAGTCCTTTCACATATGGCACACTGCTGGAATACGGAGATTGCCCCCCTGTGTGTACTTCTTGTTCTGGCAGGGACAAAGGAGAGTGACCCTGGCACAACTAATCCCAAAGGACTGGAGATCACACCCCGAGGAAACAGCCAGCCAGCAGCCAGGGGAGTGGGGCTCACTGGGGGTGTGGGTTTTACACAAGTCTGACAGCACTCACACATCCCCTTCCAGGTGTCCAAAGAGCTGCCCCCTGCCCTGTGTGGCATGTCCTGCTGTCGCCAGCATAGATTTACCTGTACAATCCTTTTGCACCACCCAGAAAGGCTGGCTTGGCCAGGGATGATTGCTAAGACACCAGCCACCTCTCCTCCTCCACAACACAAACAGCTGAGCTGCAGAACAGGTTCAAATAACCTGATCTCAACCAGCCAGAGCATTGCTGGGCACCTCCTGGCTTCTTCCTGGCCTTCCCTCTCCTCCCAGTCAGCACTGCCTGGGCTGTGGGCTCAGTTCATGACCAGAAGCCTCTGCCAACTCTCTCCAAGCATCTCTGTCCCATCCTCCCTCCTTTCAGGACAGCCTGTCCCCTCACCAGTAGCACATAACATACCCAGACCCCTTTAGGCTCCAGACAGGCTCATGGGGCAAGTGCTGCAGCATTTGGCTCTTCCTTTTCAAACTTCCCACCCTGAGTCACTTTGCAAAGCCTTTGAGGAAGGACGGGAGCTCCAGGCAGCCCAGCAGACTCATGCACCCACCAGCAATTCCTGCGAGAGGGGGAATTTGGCAGCTTCTTCAGGAGACAGCAAGAGCCTTACTGGGGGCTCCTGCAGGCAGTGCTGAGGTCTGATTTTCAGCCCTACTCGAAGGTGACAGGAACAGAGAAGCACTGTGGATGCTTAAGGCATCACAAAAAATCACCAGGTGGAAAAAAAGCACCAAAAAAAGGCCGTGAGAAAGAAGAACAGGATGTGAGAAGTCATTTCACTCAGATGACCCTGAAGACGGAAAGTCCTGATATGACATCAAGAAAAATATCTCAAGATTCACCGTCTTGTTTAAAACACAAATGAGATTCAAAACAAACCTCAAACCCTTATGCATCATGCAATTAGCAGAACGTGCTTCTAACACTCTGCTAGATTTCTTATCTCTATACTTACTTATACAGGTTAAGTCAGCCTTGGCAAGTTCCCCTGTAGTTTCTCACGAGTTCAACAGCTGGATTATTCCCAGTGAAGTGAGTGTAAGGCTCTGCCACTTCCAGCCATTCACAAACAGAGGGAGCAGTCAGCCAGCCCTTGCTGGGTCAGACACTCGGTGCCAGCACTGCCACACACAGGCCACGCACACCTCTGCTAGCAAGGGCTTGTGCACAGGAAGTTAAGATCCTGAAAATGGGAAAACCACCTGTGGCTTGCCCCAGCAGCCCATTCCATGGAGAGGAGCCGGGCTGTCCGACCACAAGCCTCTGCTTTTCACTGAGCTGGCAGCAACCAAAAGGCCTGAAGAGAAGTGAAGCTCTTCCTCCCCCACCAGTACAGTGCAAACACAGCCCTCCTTCGGCTCCAGCTGATGGGAGCTGAAATCCTGGGCTGAGAGATGCACACTGGTTTCAGCCCTGTCTGAGAAGAGCCGTGGTGAAAATGCATACAGTGACATCTCTGCTCTGCATCACCAGTTAGCCTGAAAAACAGCCTGGACACCTGATTTTGACGGAGAATTCATGAGGTCTCAGCCACACACAATGAGTCCCATAGTCCCTCCTTGAAGGAGAAGAGCTTTGAATACAGAGCAGTGTTCCACTCTGTGGCCTAATTTGAATTAAATAAGTGTGCTTACAAGTCTCTTTTTCATTCACTCAGTCCCCCTCAAAGCTGTTTTTAAACCTAACCCAAAATACCACTGATCACCATTAATTTTCCCCAAACCTTCAGAATCTCAACCTGAGTGAATTCTCCAGTGGTTCAGAGAGACTGGTAGACAGAGACTATATTTTAAGTGGGAATATAAGAAATAGAAACCAGAGGGGAAGACTGCACTAGATATAGAGGCACAAACCTCTCTCTCCTAGGGAGAAGACTCTTGTAAAGTCCTCTGGGACAGAGAGGCTCCTGGATAACGCACACCTGAGCACAGCAGATCTCTTGGACACACATATGGTATTTCAAGGTGAATTAGGATCTATACCTGACTCCGTTAGATGCTGCCAGTGCTGTGCTGAGGCTCCCAGTTTGAGGCAAAAGCCAGTTGGCCTGTACATTGAGTCTTGGTGTTGACCTTGCTCCAGTCAAAGTGGGTTTGTTATAGGGCACGAAGCCGACGCTGGAAGAACTTACTGACGCTGTCCTCCCAGGAACCTGATGAGTAGTGGAAGAGTTGGGAAAGTTTGTCATGGAGTGACGGTAGCGTGTGGTGATGGGACCAGTCCCACTGTTTGGCCAGCACTGCTGGCAAGAACATCCCACCCCTGTGTGAAGGGGTGTAGTGGAGGTGGTCACGGGGTACGGGGCGTCCAAACGCCTCTGAACACTGCGGCGGAACTTCGTGGTCTTGTTGGTCTGGACTTGAGCCACAAAGTCAACTTCATAGTTGTAGCCCAAGGGCCCAAGATCCACTCGCTGGTGGTTCGTGGCACGGGCTTGCTCCAGGAACACGCAGACGTTCATCTCATAGGGGGACCACCCGCCGTCGTCGTTCTGCCACTCCCAGACGATGCCCTGCCCGGCAGCAGAGTCCCCTGGGAAGACATGCCTGCGGACAGCCCGCATTGTCCCTGTGTGGGGAGAGGAGTGGAGAATAAATACAATAATTTAGTGGGCAGAGAACTAAGAGAGACGGTGTCCCAGGGATTTGTTTCTGCACAGATCCCTGCTGCCTACATGGGGGTGGCTTTTCTCATTCTCCCTCAAGAAAGGCACTGAAAGACCTTCTCTTCCTAACAGGGCTGGGTTTGCTCATGAAGCTTAGAGAAATGCAACATCCCTGAGACCCCTGTCCCTCTGCCAAATCTGATTGTGGGCTGGCAGCAGGTTCAAAAGCTGCTAGGAGGAAGGGTGGGAAAGGAGGGAAGGAGAGAGGATGCAGACGCAGACACACTCGAGCACAAAGGCACAGTGATCACATATGCCTCCCTGACGTTAACAGGAAAAAAAAAGTAAAAAGGAAAAAAAAAAAAAAAAATCAGGCTGAGGCACAGATCTGGTTAAAAAAAAAACAACTCCCACAGCCTTGACAACAGAGTAACTATAGAGACAAGACACCATAGGGAAGTGCTTTGTAGGAGCACTTAAGGGGCTGAACACCCACTTTGCTACACAAGGGTCAGGGCAATTTTGGTCTTGGGAGAGCAGGTGAAGTCCCACAGCAGCAAGGGCAAGGACTTGGAGAAGGGCAAACTTCTCCAGGCTCCTGACTGCTGGGGGAAAGAGCAAGACTAGAGAGGGGAAGACAATGAAGTAAGTTGAAAACTGGAGAGAGCAGCTGTTCAGACAAAGGAAGAGAAATGGAAGCAGACACGCTACTCTTGCAAGGCCGCTTGACAGCGACAGCCGGAGCTCGAACCCCCTGGAAGCCAGGCTTTCCAGGATGACTTCACTCCTGGGTACTTTATCCCTTACTTCAAAAAAGCAGCAGCCTAATGAGAGGGAAGGAAGCCACCCAACAGGACAGTAGCTCTGCAACCTCAGACAAATGGATTCCTGCAGCAGGGTCAAAACTGCTGCTGCTGGAAAAACCCTCAGCAGCATTCCGCATGGAGAAAGAAGTGCAGGAAACGCTGTGGGGCAAGCAAGTCTGGGGATCTAGGAAGGTGGGGGTGAACAGGGGTGCAGTGAGTTGTTACAACACAGGAGGAGTTCAAAGAAGAGCACCAAGAGGAACAAGATTACATAAAGCCTCTAAAGAGGTCATGAGAGTTATGGCACCATGCTCCACGACCCCAGGCAAAAACTGGCACGTTTACAAGTACCCACACCTAAAGGATGTGGAGAACTGCCCCAGGATATCACTGGTGACTGTGGGGCACAGGCAATGCAAGCTTCACACCCAACGAACACATCCCAAGGAAGAGGGAGGAGAGCCCACGTGGGACTCCACACTGCCAAAATCCAACCGCTTCTGTGTTCAGGCTCTGCCTGCCTGGATGCTGGCATGAGGACCACGCTGCTGTTATTCTACCCAATAGTACTGGGATGTTGTGGAAACTGTGTGTCCTTTCCTCAGCACTGCTAAAGCTCCAGAGGTGACACAAAGGCTCTTTTAAAGCCAGAACATGCCAGACCAAGGAATGCCAGGACTTGTGTTTCTGCTCCAGAGCAGCACCAAGCATCCTGCCTATTGCAGAGCGGGACTCTCCAGTGACACCAGCCAACAGACAACATCTCATCAGCACACTTAAAGCAGTGCTAGCAGCCAGTGAAACACAAGAACCTCCCCAATAACTCAGCCATGGAGCTTAGGATTCCTGTAGGACCAGACATTCCTCTGGCAGAAATATCAGCAGAACCAAGGTGACTGTCCCAGCCTGGAATCGATGTCTTAGTGGGAAAGCAGATGAAATAGCCAAAAGCAAACTTTAACGAGTGCTCCTATCCAGCAAGTACTGCCAAATTTCAGCAACACAAACCCACAGCCTCAAAAGGTGTATAACTTCGGGAATGAACCCCTGAGCAGAATGAGGACTAGGGATAAGATGGACTTGGAATGAGATGGTGAGACATTCACTACATTTAGAGATGAGTGCAGGGAACCTGCTCCCAGAAAAAGGACACTACCACAGGTAAGGCAAGGTGTCCAGTGGGACACGTCCCAGGAGATCTGCAAGGCTGCTCCTGCTCCACCAGCAGGTCGGAAGCTAAAAGCAGCACAAAGAGGACTGCAAGACTTGCAAACAACTTGTGTTTTTAACACCCTCAAACAGCAGCAGAAAGAAGAGCTTTTAGGAGTCAACAACAAGACCAAAACCATGCACTCGGAAAACATCCCCCTTCCCCCAGGGCTGGCAGGGAAACTGGCATTCCTCTCTAGGGTGGGCAAACAGCTGTGGTCAGAGGACAATTCCTGCTGCTCCCCTGCACTTACTCCCAGCTAATCTGCCTCAAGCAGCAGCTGAAGCCCACGGCTAATCCTGCCCACAAGATCCCCCCACACAGCTGTCATTCCCTGCTGCTGGGGACGCTGCTCCCGTTAACACTGGCTTCCTGTTATTCTCCCTGGCTTCCTTTGAAGAGCCTATTTATCTGTCTAATAGCTAATGAGCAGAATACAACAGCCTATTTTTTGCACTGTTTAAAGATTTTTCATGGCGATGTTTCCTGCAGAGATTCTTTTCTCCAGCACATGACAAAGTTCAGCTGGTGGCTCGCTCAGAAAGGTTCACGTTTAAAGCTTTGCTCAGAACTGGGCCATGGAAAGGGGATATGAGAGCTTTTCCAAAAGTCACGTTGCAGAGCACACAGGTATTTTTGGAGAGAGGTTCACAGCACTGGCCACTGTGATCAGCATCCCTTTGGATCGATGGGAAACACTGCAGGAGAGCTGTGAGCAGAATCAGCCTTTTTGTTATTAACAACTCAAACTTAGATCTAGTCCAAGGAAAGATGAGATCATACCAGCCAATATCATTCCCAGAATTGAACTGGACTGTCCCACAGAGATGAACAGCTCCAAACCACCCTGCAATGGACAATATTCACTGGGTGTTTTGAGATTTTTCTTCTTTTTTTTTTTGGTGACCCTTTTTCACAAGGGTCTAAAGAGATACAAAACCTCTATGCACAGATAGCTGAACTCATGGAAAAGAATGCCCCATTCACACTGGGACACATTTCACCCTCCCACATGCTCTCTGTTCACCTTCACCAAACAGCTTAGGACTGTTGTCCACATGTTGGAGCACTGGCTGAAACGGCCAGAGGCTGGAAGGCTCCTTCACAAGTTTGGCATGAAAAAACCAAGAAAGAAACAGCTGCTGGTGCCAGCTCTGGTGGTCTATGCTGTACTGCTCGAAGCCACAGCCTCAGCTGTGCTTCCAGGTGCTCAAGAAGGCCATGCTGAGCACACCTGTCAAGGCATCCAGCTTAGAAAGCTCCTCACCTCATCCAGGACACCGCTAGATAAACTCAGCCTAAGGTCACCAAGTCAGAATAAAAACACGGATGCAGCTGTGATGACCACTGACATTTGCTCCAACCACTTCCCTTTCCTGACGGAATTGGCTGGTCATGCAGTTGATTCAAAATATTGCTCATTTAATGTTTCAGCTGGCAAGAAACCAGCACATGCCCCTCTCTAAAGCTTGAGATGATGCTTGACTGCATCCTGGGGTGATGGGCAAAAGAGAAACTGATGGATGGAAAATTTTCCAAAACAGCCATTCATCTGGGGTGTGTAATTTGGGATCTCCCTGGATCTTCCAGGGATGAAGTGCATGCATTCCATCTTTGCCCCTTTTCTAAGCTCCAGCTGCTCAGTACATCTGGAGCAAAAGAGGGCAGGAGTCATCTCCGCAAATTCTGAGCTGCTATTGCCAGTGACCCCAGGAGAGAGGAGAATGAAAATCAGATCTCAATCCTGCTCTTAAGCCCATCCTGCCCTTCCTCCCTGGGAGGAAGGAAGCCAGGCTCGCACAGCACAAGTGGATGGAATATTCTGCTGCAGCATTTTGGTGTCGTGTGGGGGCCGCAGGCACTCGCAAAGCAGCTTGAGCAGGGCTGCATGCCAAGGTAAAGCAGCTGGCACTCCAGCTCCAGAGGGAGCAAGGGATTCAAGCAGGAGGGTTGGAATTGTAAAAAGGCCTTTTTTACACAAGTGATCTTGAATGGATGTGTGGGGGGGGAGTCTCCAGCTCTGAGAGCTCTGGCTCACAGGCTGTGAGCTCTGGGGGTCCCATGATGATGCTCCTGGAGAGCTCACAGCTGCCTGCCTGCACCCAGCTCCACAGATTTTTCCACACTGGGCAGCAGACAGCATCAGGAGAGCAGCAGATATGCTCACAGAGCTGCCCAGCACAGCAGCAAACAGCAGACCTTTGCAGGGCTCTTCCACACAGAACGAGGCCCTGCTTATCTCCAAGCACACCAGCAAAATGAGTGGGGAAGCTCCCTTACCTGTATCCTGCCGGAATTGTGTCAAGCTTGGAATGTCGATGACATAGGGAGCCAAGGTGGGATCTGCATGTCCCAAAGGGATGCTGCTGACCAGCCCCGACCCCGAGCGCCGGCCCTTCTGCTGAGAGGCCTGGATAACCTGCTCAATGTAGCTGCAGACGTTGCCTCGGTATGGCCTCCACCGGCCAAACTCATCCTGCCATTCCCACACTGCCACTGCCGTGGAGCTGCTGCTGTGCCCCGGGGCAGAACTGGGCTGTCCGGATGGCCCGGCTGAACTGCTTCCCGCTCCCTGAGCTGCTGCCATGCTCCTCCCTGAGGTCTGGGCAAGCCGCGAATGGAAGTGGCAGCTGTGTCGACCTTACACCATTTTCTCCTGGCGACCTGCAGCAAGAAACAGAGAGCACAGGGAGCTGAGAATGATGTCCCGAATCCCCCCATCCCACATCTGTATCACACAAGCCATCTGAGAGGGAAAGCTCTGACTTTCACAGAGGATGTTCACTATGGATTTAAGAGACTCCAGAGAAGCAGACTGGCCTCAAAACTCTCAGGCTGAGGGTGAGTGAGGTACCACCACCCACTCCCTGCCAACGCTAGCAACTTCTGCTAATTGAGAGCAAACACTCTTCAGGGAGACTTCTGCTTCCTATGGTTTGTGGCCCCAACATCACCTGAGTCGCCACAGATCTGTACCAAACCATTCCTGAGCCACTGCTGATCTCTGTCAGGCAGACCTGTAAGCCTTGGCTTGAGTTCAGACAGACACTCACCAGCCAGGAGTGTGCCAAGGCAAGCTGCCATTCTGCCCCTTCCCCATGCTCAGCATTGCTCCTGGCAGCATTACACTGACCACCCCACTATGAGCTGCCAAATGCTGGCCAAACACTCACTCACAGAAATGACTTAGTTACACAAGTGGTTCCCAAACTGAGATGAGCTCCATCAGCACCATTCAGGCTTCTGACCACTTAGTTTTGGCCTGGGATCAGTCCTGTGACTCCTTCAGTGCAGCATTATAGATGCAAACAAAGCCAGAAGACAACTCTTCATGCAGTTTGCAAATCTCAGTATGCACACTTCTTTAGTTGAGTGTGATCCCAGCAAAAAAAAATTATGGGAAGGAGTACAAGAGAACCAGGAGGAACACAGGGCATAATCAACTGCCTGTGCCAAGGGCAGTGATTTAGTAGGTCCTCAAGATGAAAGCACACCTGTCTGCAGCTTCTCAGGTTGGAAAACAAGGAAAAGCTTGAAACAAGGGACAATCTGCATCAGAGAAGCAAGCCCTTAAGAGATGTTTTGGGGAAGAATAGAGAAGGGATAGGAGCCCAAAGACACCAGACAAAGACACAAAGGCAAGTGAATAAATTCCAACAAGAAGAGCTCACCCGCTCTCAGCCCCTAAGGGGTGTAAAAAGTGCAGATCCAAAGGCATCACATGATCACCAAGACACCAGAGGTCTGATATTTGACATTCCTTCCCTGTTGTGTCATTCCAAGGAATCCTGTCCAAACCATCTGGACACACATCTGCCCAAATGCTGGACAACCACTTGGAGATCCCTGCGTTGGTGCTTGTGTGTAGGTGGGTTTGGCTGTGAATGAGTGAAACTCATTTTGTTTTAAAATAAATTCGCCTTCTCCTTCCTGAGGTCTCACGTCATTGATTGCTCGCTTAACTCCCAGCAGTCAGCAGGGAGCTGTGAGCTTCCTTCCCATCCAATGGAAAAGTTCAGGTCTCCCAAGAGGCAGAGCAGCAGTGGGTGGCTTCCACAGGAGGATGCCATCTGCATGGAGAATGACATCCCTGCCGGATGGGGGAAGATCCCACGCTCCGTGGAGCGTCCCATCCATCATGCCCGTGTGGCTTGATAGCTTAAAAAAGACAGGAGAGCGAGCGCAGAACAGACACACCCACATGTCTGCATTTATAAGAGGAAAGCAACACTTTCTCCAAGAATTCAGTGTAAATTAGTTTATGAGCTGCTCTGAGATTTTTACACAACACCCCCAGCTCAACTGGTCTTGGTGACAAACCGCTCCAGATAGCCAAGACCCAACCCTGGTCTCTGCTATCAATCTTTTCCTTGCAATCCATTCTCCCCTAAAACACCAAGAACAGTTATCTTACTGCTCAAAACAGCAAATTAAGACTTAAGGTATCAAATCCAACACCTGCCTCTGCCAGTTCTTTTTATGGCAGGTTTCACACTAACACTTCTCCACCTAGCGACCACCAGCATTGTCCGTGCTCAGCTCAGAGCAAAAGCCAGGCTGTGGATTTTCTGTCCCACCCACCTGCACCAGGTGTTCTGAACCCCAGATACAGAATAACCACTTTTTTCCCCCGCAAAGTTGTTACCGAATATTCATCTGCAGCCACAAGCAGAGCAGAGGAGAAGGGGGAGGCTGTGAGAAGGGAGTCAGCAATTAATTTTCCTTCCTTTCCGAAACAGCAGCAGGAAATGCAAGAAAGAAGACACCGCAGCAGAAAAGCCACCTCCTTTCCCGTGCCACCTCACACTCACTGGGATAACAGGCTGTTGTCACCTGGCTATCCCTCACCCCGGGGTGGCAGAGATGCTGTGAATCCTGGACCACACGTCAAGCTACCCGGACTGGCTGCACGTGAGTGTCGCGTGCTCCGACATTCACTTCCCCATCAGAGTGGAAAAATATTTCCTGTGCTGGGACTGCTGCTCCAAAGGAGGAGCGAGGGGCGTATTTCAGCCTCCCGCCAGCTCTTGCTGAATGCTGCTGGAGCCAGCAGCTGTTTGCATGGATTGGGAAGCGAGGAATGCGGGAGAGCATCAGTAAGCCAAAATTATACAAGTCCCTGAGTTAAGCCAAACAAGAGAAAGAACGGGCCTAAAGTCGCAATTCTTGACTTCTCTTAGAGAATTCTGCAGCACACAAATATTAAAAACTGAGAAATTCAATACTGGAGCTGCTTTGTACAGTGTTCAGTAATACACCACAGCAGAAAGGGTTTGAGGAAGAGTGGGATGTGGTTTGGGATGTGTTACACATCCCAGATCACATCTTTACTCAAATCTCATGGACTAGAACACTTCACCTCACGCTTTAAAAATACCTTGAAAAGCTGAAATTCACAACAACTCTAAAAGCTCTTTTCACCAAATAGTTCTGGCTCCAGCTAAAAACCCTACAGGCCACCTTTCCCCCAGTGAAAACAAAACCCTGGCTAATTCAAGTGCAGACTTAAATATTCCCGCCAGATGCCCTTCACTTTGAAGGTATTTGGTAACGTGGGCTCAGAGGTTGAGTTTGGATTTGTTTGGTTGGAATTTTATGCCCAGCATAACCCCTGAAACATTTGCCCACATGGCTTTAATTGGGGACTTGGACAGGAAAAGAACTGAGTGCATTTCAGACGTGTTTTCCAACAGCTTCACTCCCTGCTCCTCAAACTCCTGCAAATGGTGGTGAGAAAGCTGGAGAAAGGGAATTAAAGCCTTTGAAAGCTGTGTTTAATTCTCTGTTCTACTTCCAGAAAGAATTTTCTTTGACTTTAAATGCAGGATCTTAAAATTCATGGGTCTGAGATGATTTCTAAAAATGCCAACTCCTTTTTAAGTTTCTGAACTTGAATTGCCAGTGCTGATAAAAGTTTACATGAAATGCAAGTTTGTAACCTGGAAAAGAGCCTCGGGAGCTCTTGAGCTGGGCTGAATTAAAAATAAAAATCACCAGATTGGTAAAACAGAGACTCTTCAGCAGCTTGCTCAGAACCGAGTGCCCAGGAGGGATTTGTTAAGTGTCACTACACCACTTTGAGAGACAGGACTGGGAGGGCAACAAAGATCCCACGGGAAGAGATTACACAGAGATTAGGGCAGCGCATAAAGCACAGGGTGGCCATGGGGCTGCACTAAGACATGACCCTGTGCAGGGGGCACGACTGGAGCAGCATTACACGTGTCCTGTGAGCCCCCGACCCCCAAAACACCCAGCCAGGGCTCCCACAGCCCCCCACACCAGCCGAGCTGCACTTCTGGGCACAGCAAAACCTGATGCAACAGGGTTGGAAGCTCTTGCCAGGTAATTCATACCCAAACACACCTTTTTTTACACAAACACCCAGCACCGATTAGCAGGAATCAAAGAGAAAGAACAGACCCCGGCAGTAGAGAGGGGGTCACAGTAATAACTCCAAGCACACAGATCCATCCCAATCCTGCCATCTCCCAGCCTCCGCTGATCCTCACGCACAAGGTGGCTGGGTTGACAGCCAAAACAACAGAAGAAATAAACCCGGCTGCTCCAAACCTGGACTGCTTCCATTCAAAACAAGCTTTAAGCAAGTTCCCTTCGGAGGAGGGAAAAAAGGAGACGACAACTGAGGCGGAACAAAGAGTTTGCCCGTCAGTTAAGCCGAGGACTGATTTCGGGCACGGGTGAATAGGAAAGCTGAGGCAGCGAGAGGAGGGCAGGTACACCCAGACACAGGATCCCACCTGGACACGGGATCACACCAAACTCTGTGTCCAACCCGACTCCTGGGTCCTTCTGGGCACCGAGGCGTGTTGTTTATTTGTGGGGAAGCCACGGACTTCTAAGGTGCGAACCTGGCACGATCTGGAGGGCTCCTTCAGCTCCCCAACGGCAGGAGGTACTGGAGTTCCGGAACGGCCAAGCCGGGTCCCGCCCCGGGGAGCCGGTGGCTCGGGGCCGGCCCGGCGGGGGCCGCCCGGCCCTCAGGGAGCTCCCCCGGCCTTGGGGCCCTGGGCAGCACCCACCACCCACTGCAGCCGCCCGCTGGCCCCGACCGGGTCCCCGCTGCCACGGACGCGCCCCGGGCCCCATGGGTGCCGGGGGTGTCCGGGCGGCACCGATCGCCCCCGCAGCGGCGGACAGGCCGGGGCGTGGT
>VZRN01005537.1:104548-135711 GCA_013397935.1 Dasyornis broadbenti
GGGAGGGAGGGACGTGATTGGTGGAGGCGTGAGGGAGGGTAACGGTGAGTGTGGGACAGCGCGCGGTGCCGGGTGTGATAGTGAGTGTGATAGTGACAGTGTTATAGTGTTATAGTGTGATAGTGGTAATTAGTGTGTGTGATAATGTGTGACAGTGTGTGACAGTGTGAGTGTGTGTGCGATAGTGTGCGGTACTGGGTGTGCTAATGAGCGTGACAGTGGTAATTTGTGTGTGTGATAGTGTGTGACAGTGTGAGTGTGTGTATGCCATAGTGTGAGTGTGATGAGTGTGTGATAGTGAGTCTGATAGTATTTGTGTGATAATGAATGTGATAGTGAGTGTGATAGTGATAATGAGTGAGTGTGATAGTGTGAGTGTGATTGAGTGTGTGACAGTGTGTGATAGTGACTGTGTGTGACAGTGATAGCTTGACAGGGAGTGTGAGACAGTGAGTGTGCCTGTGAGTGTGATAGTAAGTAGGCATGATAGTGTGTGGGTGTATGATAATGTGTATGTATCAGTGTCAGATATTGTGATAGTGTTGCAGTGAGTGTGAATAGATGTGAAAAAGTGTGATTGTGAGTGATAGTGACAGGGATAGTGAGTGCCTGTGATTGTGCGAGTGTAAGTGACAGTGCGCTATAGTGTGTGAGAGAGAACTGATGGTATGAGTGAGTATGTGGGATGGGAGGATGTGAGTGTGACAGTGTGTGATGGTGCAGGGGGTCTGCGAGTGTGTGTGACAGTGTGCATGAGTGTGATACTGTCCATGTGGGTGTGATGCCGTCCACGTGAGCGTGATACCATCCATGTGAGTGTGATATTGTCCATGTGAGTGTGATGTCGTCCATGCGAATGTGAGCATGTGGAATACTGGGTGTGTGAGATGCTCTGTGTGTGTAAGGGGTGCTGAGTGTGAGTGTGACCAGATGTGTGTGTGTGTGTGTGATGGGGTGTGTGGTGCATCACCTGTGCAGCCCGTGCTGCAGTTTAACACATCTGGGTGCTGGGTGTGGGAGCTGCGTTCTGCTGTGGGAATGTGGATGTGACCCCTGGACCCAGATCCGACCTGGATTAATCAGCCTTAAGGGCTTCATTTACATCCATGTAAATCCAAAGCAAAGTCCTGGACCTGTTCCTGTTTTGGGATGAGGACGGTGTAACACAACCCCGTGTGCCACAGATCTCTCCAACACAGCACTGCTCCCTCCCAGCTGCTGCACCTCCATCACCCTCCCTTGCAGGATGTGTGTGTTTATTTAGGGATTCCTTTGATCCTGGAGCATCTTGGAGGGTGCTGGATCACTTCTTCGTGCTCTCTTAGAGATAGGTCAGATCCCACGGGGGTTTTCCCCTTTCCTGGGACATCCACCAAAACATTGGCAGCAGTGATTAAAGACCCACACAACCATAGAATCCTTTAGGTTGAAAAAGACCCTCAAGATGATCATAATTCCTTCTGAACCAGGAAGTGTTCACCAGTCCATATCAAGTGACTTTAAACCTCCCTGGACTTTACACCCAGCAGCACTGATTCATCTGTGCCATGATACACCTGCCCCAGTGAATAGTGAGTGTATACAATTTTATACTCTTATAAAATAAAGAACATTATGTTTGGACTCAATAGTTGGCGCAAAAATTAAATAGAGAGACCACTTTCTGCTGTAGGAATGGAGGGATATTATAAAACTCTTCTTCTAGGATTAAACACGTGAGACTCATCTTTACAGAGCCTGTCTTAGGCTGGTTTTCATCCCAAAATGAGCAATGCCAAGCACAAAACCACAACAGCTCCAGTGAAAACCCTCTGGAGCTGCATCCCCCCACAGCTCAGTCTCGTATGCAAATGCCCATGGATTTCTCTGCTCCAGGATGGATGAGACTGTCACATGCTTGAGTTCAAAATACTCACAAAGTACTAATAATTGCCAGAAGTGATTGATAGCCTGCTTGTAATGTGTCTGCTTAAGCAATAAGTTTCACGTTTACGACTCAGGTGCTTGGGATTCCTGTCTCCTGCAGCTGTAATTAGAAACTGGAGAGCAAAGCAAAGGGGATTTTTTTTTCCCCTGAAAAATAGATAGGAATGCTTCATAAAGCCATTCTGGGAGCAGACTATGTGATCCATGTGGTTGCATGGGTGGGCAGGTATTAAATATCCTGTGATCCTAAATAGCAAAACATTTCGGGGAGAATTGAGGATGGTGAAGAAGGGTTTATCGAGTCTTGCAGACATTCACGGCATGGCTGGGAGATAAGGGGATGCTCCCTGTGAGGAGTCCTGGCTGGTGAGAGAGGCTGGGTGAGGGCACTGGGTGATGCTTCGGGGCTGAAGGGTGCTACAGATAAGGCCTACAGGGTGGGGGAGAGCAGAGGTGAATTGGGTGCAGCTCCTGGGTGGAGGGCAGGGCTGCACTGTGGAGATAAACCAGTCAGGTGGTGCCTGAGCTGTGGGAAGAGTCTTAAATTGCATTGGATTTATTTAATTTTTTATTTTTGAGCAGGGATTCATGATCTGATCCTGTTTTGCCAGGCACAGTGAGTGGCTGAGGTGCCTCAGCTCAGTAGTACAAGTGCATGGCTGGTCCTCAGTCTCCCTCTTCTCACACCTCTCCATCATTTATCCTGTATTCCACGACGGTCCAACAGCCTGAGAGGGGTTAACAGAGCCATGGACAACACGAATGTGGGGTCTGGTGACCAGCTGAACCTGTCAGACCCCACTGCACAACTTCCTCCGACTGTTCTGTGTGAGGGTGGCTGTGAAGACCCTTGATGATCCCTGAGCCTTGTAGGTGAACCTCGGTGTCCTGCTTTCCCTAAGGACACTGGTTTCACAGGGATGCAGACCTCATAGACCCTGCTGACTGCAAAAATATTTTATATTATATTTTACATGACTTTTATCTTAATGATCCACAGATTTTAACATAATCCCTTACCCTTCTTTTTTTTTTTTTTTTCAGCTGGATTCTTTTTTTCCCATCCTGTTCTTTCCCACACCCTTCTCTGCATGCTCCCCAAATCAGTATGCACATCACTGAGTCCTCCAACACGGCATCAACTCCTGTCTGATCCATCCACACACTGGGGTAACCAGCCAAATATTTGCCTTCCCCCTGTTCCTTTTCTTGCAGTAGTGCTGGAAGGCTGTTGAATTAATTTCTCCATGGCTGCTCCCTCTCACACGGTTTTGGCTCGAGGTCCTACGCTAATGTCTACAAAACCTGCTGCTTGAGGCTCTGTTAAATTGCCAGGCTTAGCCTGGTGCTCCAGGGAATAGCCTGGCCACTTAGGAAACCGCCTGTCCAAGCTCTGCTGGGATTGCCGCAGCACTTGGAATTCACAGCCCACTCGATTTCAGATTAATTTCCGCGAGCAGACAAACCCAAAGTGACAGGAATTAGGAAGAAATTCCTCTGCAGGCAGAGGATAATAGGTGAAATTTCATTTCATTTTCTTCTGCAGCAGCTGCTGCTGGTTCCTGCCGGGGGCCGATCAGACAAAGCAGGGATTGATCTGGTGTGGGCATCCCACTCCTGCTGGGTGACCTTGCTCTCCAACCCCTGGGACTTACCTGCTGAGAGGGACGTGTTCCTCATCCCTGCTGGTAGTGGGAGATGTCCCGTGAGCTCAGCTAAGATCTCTGTGTCCCACCGCCTGCCTTCCCCAGAGAAATCACGGAATCACGAACAGTTTGGGTTGGAAGGGACTGGCTCAGGTTGTTCCAACCCCCTGCCATGGGCGGGGGCACCTTCCACGATCCCAGGCTGCTCCAAGCCCCGTCCAGCCTGGCCTTGGACACCTCCAGCATCCACAGCTTCTCTGGGCAAGCTATGCTAGGGCTTCACCATCCTTATCATAAAATATTCTTTCCTTATGTCAAACCTAAATTTACCATTCTGAGTTTAAACCCCTGCCCCTTCTCCTGCCATCCAGATCCTGATCAAAAGGCTCTCTGCATCCCTGCCTTTGCTAAATCCAGCCAGGAAACTCTGGAGCCGAGTTGAGTGCCTGTCTCGCCTATTCTGGCCACCCACACCTCGCCATTAATACTAATTACGGACGGAACTCAACCCGCTCTGCTTTCTGCCTGTTTTTCCCACCTTTCCGTCGGGTCCCTGGGGGATCCCAGTGGAGCTTTGCTCTCTCTTCCCAAATCCAAGCCTCTCCCCGCTGTCTCAAGCGCTTCTCCCTGCAGCTGCGTGCCACCTAGTGCACACTCAGCCGCCCGGCAGCCGGCAGGGCAGGAGATCCATCCCTCGGAGATTTCTTGGAGCTAAAGGAGCCTTTAAAGATCCTTTCCAACCCAAACCGCTCCACTAAGCGTCAGGCTCGGGCACGGCGTCTCCATCCCACACAGGTTCCTGCACTGGCAGGCAGCGATGCCCACCCCATCTGTCTTGCCAGCCTGGCTGTCTCCACGCGGGTCATCGCTTCCCGATCACCCACTTTGGCACGGCTTGGGCTCTCTGGAGTGAATTTAAAAGCAGCAGGGAGGCTGCAGCAGTCTCCCATCTCACAGTGGGATGCAAGGATTCCCCAGGGCTGGCAGAGAAGCCAGAAAATGCTGGTTCCAATGGACAAGTCATAAAAATAAATATACCTATAAATATACCTATATCAATACATGCACACACATATATATATAACATATATACGGCTGTTGTCCCATAAGATCCTGCTGCCAGGTGAGGTTTCACCCCACAGAGGTAACGACAGGCAAAAAATGGAGTTCCAGACAAACCCTAAACTCATCATCCACAGTGAGTGCCTTCGGTGACTGAGGGGACCCAGCCCCTGTTTCCCACCCCTTTCCCCGCTGTGATCCGTTCCAGCTCCCCCCAGCCCTGGATGCCCACGGCGTGGGGCGGCTGCCCTCCAGAGAGGCTCCTGTCAGCGCCGTGTCCTTGGGCTGCTCTTTCCCACCTGGCTGAGGTGGTTTCTGCAGCACGTCGGGCAGGAAGCAGATTAGGGAGGAACAAAGGTGATTTTGTCTGGGGAGGGGATGGGTACCTCTCCCCGAGCTCCAGCTTGCTGCAGCCCAGGGCAATGCTGAGATTCTCTGGGGGCTTCCACTGCACTTTCCTCAGCCCTGCCCTTCCTTCAGTATTTATAACCTGGCAGAAAATACCCTAAAATTAGCTCTTGGTTCCCTAATAGCCCAGGGGTGTGCTGGGAGCACAGCTCCAGCCACACTGAGGTGGGGCTTGATATCAGGACAGGGAACCAAAATGGTCTTGTACTGGATTTTCATCTTTCCCTTCTTCTAAGGCTGCTGGACACATGCTGGTTTGGGGCTGAGAGCTCTTGGGACCCCACATCGCAGGATTCCATCCACTGCCCGTGCTCTGGAGCAGCAGCAGGAGTGAAGGAAGGAGGGGATGGCTTCATGTGCAGCATCCTTCATGCAGGTGCTCCCCAAAGTGAAAGCAGCAGCAGGAACCCCCTAAATACCCGGTGATTTAGCTCAGCAATCAGCAGGGGAATCCTGGCATTAATTATAAGCCGGCTAATGGCTCGAAAGAGCAACTGGTGTCCTGAGAAACAGCTCCGTCCCGTCCTTCCCATCCTCACAGCAAGAAGATGCCTTTTGTTTCAGCTTCTGGCTTTTTCGTACAGCACCAGGCTCTTCTTTATATTCCCAATGCATTTCCTGGCCATGGCATAGGATGTACAAAGGAGTTTGTCTCTCCTCTCTGTATTTCCCCAGCTAATCAAAGAGGGAGATCTGTTTTTATGATTATTATTTTTCCAGAGGCTTTGTATTTTCTGAAGATTTGTGAGCCACTGGTTTTCCCCCAGTTTCCATCCATGGCCGAACTGCTGCCAGAAAAGAGGCCTGCTGGAGATGCCACCCACTGCCCTAGGAAACTGTGGCAGATGCTGAGTGGATGTGGGGTGGGCCCTGACCCCTCCAGAAGCTTCTCTCCCGTTGAGCATCTCTGATGCCCCTGAGTGTCCCGGGGTGTCCCTGCCTGCCGAAGGCAGCAGGACCATCAGGAAGCACAAAAAGAGCTTCTCTTTTCCTGGCACACAAGAGAACAGCCTGGCTGTCCTGTGGAATGTTATAATTAGCCTTTCTTATGTTGTGGCTGTTCCTTGAATAAGGCTGGCTGTGTTTTCTTTTCCTCAGAGCAGCGTAATCGCCTAGGCTGATACTGCCAAGCCACTCAAAGCACACGCAGGAGCGATGGAGACATGGAAAAAGGCTGAGATGCTGCTCAATCGGCCAGGGAAATCTTGGAAATGGTGGAGAGCATCTCATCCCTACATGACCACATTAGGGAGGCTCATGCTCCTGGTCTACAAAACCTGGATGTGCATCGATGCTGGAGCTGATGACTCCCAGTCCATGGGCCCTGGCAGGCAGCCAGGATGGCGGGGAGTTTGTAAAAGTTTAGGCAAAACAGACTTAAAAGGCACCTTTGAAACTTACACTCATGATCTGGTTAATTAGAACTTCGCTGCTGCTGGGGAATAAAAGTGCCTAATTGCTAATTACTGAATCCATGCAAGAAAGGAACAGCAGAAGCAGTTGGCGACAGTCGTAGCCAGAGCTGCTTTGTGCAGAGTTAAAACACAAAACCCAGGCTTTTTAGGGCATTTAAGGGTCTGGGCTTTGCGTAGGAGCAAGTGGAAAATCCAGCAGCAAGAGCCACCAGGCAAATTCTGCCTCCCGTGAGAACGAGGGCAGGAATCCTGTGGCTTGTAAAATCAACTTGTTCAAAGCCAAAAGCACACCGGGCTCCTAAAATTGCTGGGGAGCTTAGAAATTCACAAGACTGGGAAACCCAACATGTTTGGAGGTTCCTTTCCCGTGGCCTTCAAGGCTGCTGAGACCCAAGGGTCTCACATTATCTGGCTTTTAGTTGCAATGATGGCTAAAACGATTAAAAGGCTGCAATATCTAAAAGTTATTAAATATACACAATTAATTTTAAAATAAAGAAATGCCCCAGTCAGGAGCAGAAGGAGACAACATGAATGTGTGGAGCAGGAGGTGGTGGAAGTGGATGGGGAAGGTTTCCATCCACAGGACATCCTTCACCACAGGATGGGAGCACAAAAAAGTGTCAGATCCCTCTAAAGTCCTCAACAGAGATGCCTTGGATGGTCAGACAGGAAAAATCCTTTAAAAAACGGACCTCTAAAGGGCATTCCTTGCCCAGGAACAGACAGGGAAGACCATGGCTTGCCCAAGGAACAGGTCTCCAAGTCCCTCAGGCAGGGAAGGAGGTCGGAACCATCCCCTCCTGCTGCATCCCCGTGCTGGCTCAGGCACCGACAGAAGTGTTTCCAGCCAGATGGTTATTGCTGACTTCCTCTCCAGGTGGGCACTCAGACAGCTGAGGAGGGAGGTGGGAAGGAGCTGAAAAGCCTAAATCCTCTGAAAAAGCTTCTTCCTTCCCCTTGAGGCGTAACCCAGGCTCTGCCAGCACCCAATTTAAGGATGTGTCCCTGCCTGCCTCCCTGAAACCCGAGCCATTCCCTCCCCGCCATGTCTCCTTAGCGGTCTTCTGTCTCTTCTCCTCTTTCTGCTTCTTCTTCCTCTTCTTCTTCCCCCTTCTCCTCCTCCCTCTCATTCTCCTTTGCTTTGGGAATGATCTGTCCCAGGATGGGTTGCAGGGCTGCCATCCTGCTGTAGCCCATCAGCAGCAGCCCCAAAGGTGCAAAGAGATGACAGGCTGGAGCTGTTCCGTTGATGGATGAGATCCATTCTCTTCTCCCTTTTTAATTTTTTTCTTTTTAAATTTGCTAAGCAAGGATCTCACCTAAAGAAAAAATTCCTGTCTTATCCCCATCACGTCTTACCGGGAATATGAACTTCAAACATTATTTTAATTTTTTTTATAACTAACTAGCCAGCTCCTTCCTTGATTTCAAAAGAGGACAGATATTTCTGGGATTTGATACATCAATCCTTATACTGGAAAGAAAATACCAAACAGGTATGTGGATTTATGATGCTTTTATTTTTAGGCCGGGGTGGTAATTACAAATAATGATCTGACGGGGTGGTGGCAACTGAAAAACTGTGATTTCTCCAGAAGTTGTTTGAAGAGTAAAAAAGTGGAAGAAGTGACAAACAGAGAGCAGAGGTTCGCTCCAGCTGTGGCCAAGGGGTACAAAGGGGATCAAAAGGGATGAAAGGACCTATGGGGTTTTGTGTCCAGGAGAGAGGAGGGAATTTTCATCAAGGGCAAAGAGCTGACTGGGCACAGTGTGTCTGCTGTGGTAATTTGGGGTGAAAGCAGTGATTTTCCGTGCCCTGCATGAGAGCTCCGTGAGTTTTGTACCAGCCCTGGTGGTCAGAGCTTGTGCAGGATGGGGGTGATGGAGGATTTGCTGCTCCTTCCACTGGGTGCGTGGTGGAGGGTGGTTTCACAGGACACCTGACAGGAAGCCCAAAAGGCTTTGGTCTGAAGGAACTTCCATAAACCCACGTTCAGCAGCCCTTTAAATCATGAAATCATCACAGAATCACAGAGTGGTTTGGGTTGGAACCAACTGATCCCATTCCACCCCTGCCATGGGACACCTTCCACCATCCCAGGTTGTTCCAAGCCCCATCCAAACCGGCCTTGGACACTTCCAGGGATGGGGCAGCCACGGCTTCTCTGGGCAATGTTAAAAGGGATTTGTTTTGCTACAGTGCCATGGTAACTAATTATGGTTTAAAGCAGTTTTTAAGGCATTCTGAAAGGGCCCGAACACTCTGGATTTAAGGAAGGGGATTCAGTTTGCAGCTGAATCCTGAGCGTTGGGGTGAGCGTTAAGAAGCAGCTGGAAAAGCACAGAGAGAGAAGGAAAGTTGGGATTTCCCTCTTTGGGGTCGGCCGTGGTCCAGCACCTCAGTGGTTAATGCCCGCTGCCACCCTGCCAGGGAGCAGGAACGCGCTGGCTCCGGCACAAAAGTGGCCGGCGATGACAACGTCCCTGCCAGCAGGACGCGATGCCGGGGTTTGGCCGGGGCAGGGCGGCGGAGGGGCCGTCTGTCAGCCCGGCCTCGCTGCAGAGAGGGGAGGGCCCGTGGGACAAAAGGCGACATTATTCGGTGCTTCAGGAGGGATGAATGGAGTATTGAAAGCCACCACCTCAGCGAGTAGATTGGTTTTCAGCCCCCATCACTGAGCTGTCTGTCTGCTGGTGAGTCTCCTCCAGAGGCTTGGGCAGCAAGAGCCGAGTAGAGACATCAGGGAGATGTAACGGGGCCGTGTCCCATCCATGGGGGCTCTTTCCTGCACCTCCATCACCTCTTGCTGGTGCACAGAAAACCCTTTGGTCCACCATCATCTCTCCCTAGTGCAGATAACGAAGTCGAAACCTTGGTCTGGAGGTTCTGGAGCCCACCCAATCCATGGTCTTGAGGGACCTTGGCTGGGTGGACACCAGCACACGGCCCCACCTGGGAGCTCCTCTTATCCCGTGCCTCCACCTGGGAAAACCAGGAGCAGCAAAAGGCTGCATGAGGCGTTTCCGTGGGAGGGAGGTTTTAGCCACTGGTACAGTGGATTTCAATGTTCTTTCCCAAATTTCTGACCACCAGTCGATGCCTGAAGCGGCAGCAGTCAGTGTGCATCCCTTCAGGAGTTGGTGTGTCTCGCGTGGGCTGGAAGGATTAATTTTAGGACCCCGCTGAGCAGAGCTTTGGAGCCAGGAGCATCCTCACGATGGCACTGCTCCCCCAGCGCACGCTACAGCCACAGCGACTGCCGGCACTGCCGGGGTGTGGGGCTGGGCTCCCAGAGATGTCCCGGACAGCAGGACCAGCAGCCATCCCCTTCCCAAACAGCCTGCGAGTGAGACAGAGCTGGAAATCCACCCCTCCGGCAGTGAGCAGTAAATGAAGGGGAAACGGAATCTTGAGATATTTAATCTCTTTCTCATTTTCTGCTGACATTCCCTGTTGCTGAGTTTTATCTCGCAGGTGGGATACGGCCCTTCAGCCAGCAAGCTTCGTCTTGCCACTCAAAAAAACCCCCTCTTGTACTCAATAAATCCAGCTGAAATTATTTTTCATGTGTCTCCTGGCCACTGCTTCTGGAAATACGGAGGAGGGACGTGTTCACAGGTCCTGCGTGGCCCTTGGTGGTCACAGGCTCTGCTGGCCACCACCACTAACCTTGCTGTCTGCATGTTTCAGGGACAGTCTCCTCTGGAAACTCGTCTGCGGGAGGAGTGACAAGCAGCAATGACACTCGGTCCCTGTCCCGACACCCGGCACGGCTCTGGGAGGCCGGACATCGAGGTGCTGCCTCTCTCCTTGATGCCTGCCGCGCTCTTCCTCCTCCTCTTCCTCAGCCCCACCGGTGAGCTTCTGCCTGCGGCGGTGGGAGGGGACCCATGGTCCCTCTCCAGCTCTCAGATTTGTGGGCAGATTTTCTCCAGGAGCAGGATTCGTGCGATGTCCCCAACAGCGCTGAGTGTGCACAGGGATGGAGGGAACAAGATCAGCTCTTACCTCCCGCCGTCACCTGGGTGTGATAACAAGCCCAGCACTCAGGACAGGCAGGGGAATGGGGCAGGAGTCTGCCAGCACTGGGGAAAGAGCAGTTCTGGGCTCCGGAGTGGGCAGCACCAACGGGAAGGTGCTGACGGCCGAGGGAGGGTTGATCATGACCATGTTGCTGTGACCTCCTGGAAAAGCTGGAGCCCTCAGTGACTCGTGCTGGCAGCATTCCAGGGGGGATCCCACATCACTCAGCACTGGGGCCAAGGGGGATTTTTGCCCAAATAACACCCAGACTGTGGGAGGGTGGCCCAGAGATGAGGATACATCCTGCATCCTTCAAGAGGGACCAGTCCTGCCATGGAAACGGGTGGAACGAGCACCCATCCCCCGAGGACAAAGTGTCCAACCAGGCTGGGAAGAGTTTAAATCGACCTGGGAAAAGTCATTCCCTCTCTGGAATGCGGGTCCTCACCAGCGCTGTGGCAGCGCAGTTATCCCTGTGTGACTCCATCCGTGTAATTACAGCCAGGCGGTGGGCAACGCATTCCTGCCTCAAAAAACCTGCGCCAAGGCACAGCCAGCCGGAAAACCGGGAATTCAGGTGTAGTCAGACATCCTAATTGAGTGAAATCAGGTTTTTCCTTCCCACCCCCTCAGCTGGTGCTTCCCTTCTGCTTTGAGATGCTGTGGCAACATCTGCGCCCACACTCGGGGTGTGGGGACCCTGGTGGCTCTGTCGCTGTCCCCTGCACCGCCGGGCTGTCCCGGTTCTCTTCACGAATGGGCACAGATCAGTCGCTAACGAAGGGCAATTTGTCCTCCCGTTCGGTGGTTTTGTTTAGCAGCGGTGTTTACTCGAGCAGTTTCCCTTTTTCTTTTGGCTTTGTGAAGCTGGATCAGAGAAACATGGAGGGCTCTACCTCTTTTCAAAACAGACAGTTTTTCCCTCGTTCCTCATTATTGTAGACACACCAGGCAGAATTTTTTCAGATGTCTCCTGACTTTGCTGGAGGATGCTCTTAAATGAATATTTCAGCGCTTTGATTTTGACTTAAAGGAAGATGAATATTTATCAACGTCCCTTTTATCCACTGCTTTTTCAGCACTGGAGTGGACTAGGTGTTAAAAATCAATACAAGCCAGGATCTAACACTCTTCCTAGAAACTCTCACATCTCCTCCACATTTTTGGTGCAGAGGTGAGCTGAATTACCTCTCTTCTCTCATCCAGCCCACGGGGCTGCCATATCCTTCCCTGTCCTCTCCTTCAGAGCCTCCCTTGGTCTCACCTGTTTAATCCCCAGTTCTTGCTGGAATTCCAGCCTGCCCGGTGCAGCTGGGTAGGGCAGGAGCACCCAAACCACGCTGGAGCTTCCCAGGCTGCTGATGTCCATCCCAGCATCCCTGCTAAGCCACAGATACAGCCAGACAGTCGCCTTATTCTCCTTTCTCTTGGGGCTTCTAGGTCTTTCTTTGACAGCCCTGAATTCTGGCTGACTTAATGGTCTCCCAGGCAACGTCCTAGCAAGGCAAAGGAGGGTGGGTTCATCTGCTCCTCTGTCCCCCCGGCCTCCCGCTGCTCCTCACGGTGGTGACATCCGCCTCCGGAGCGGCTGGGATTGACCTGCGTGTCACTGCTCGTAGGCTGAGCGTGAAGCAGGACAGGACTGGTCCAAGGCAGTGGGAGGAAAAGAGATCACGGAGCCACCACGGGTGTTGATCAGCCCTTGGGTGCTCTAATTAGCATGGAGGCATCACGGAATTGTGGAACGGTTTGGGTTGGGAGGGACCTCAAAGTTTATCTCGTTCCAAACCCCCTGCCATGGGCAGGGACACCTTCCACTAGATTTGGGATGGTTTTGGGAGGATTCACCCATGGGAGAGGGTTGTGCAGTCAGAGCCTCAAGCACTCGGATGCCCAAGGACATCTGTGCTGGGCTCCAGCATCGGCCAAGTGCTTGTGAACTGGGATGTCCACAAGGTCCAGCCACCCATCCCCACCCACCATCCCCCAGGCCATCATGATTGCATTGCTGTGACCTCCTGGAAAAGCTGGAGCCCTCAGTGACTCGTGCTGGCAGCATTCCAGGGGGGATCCCACATCACTCAGCACTGGGGCCAAGGGGGATTTTTGCCCAAATAACACCCAGACTGTGGGAGGGTGGCCCAGAGATGAGGACGCATCCTGCATCCTTCAAGTGTTCAGCTCCCTCTGGATGATGTTTGTTCAGCCCCTAAGGTGGCTCCAGCCATCAGTGGTGTTGATCCTTGCCCAGAGTTACGGAGCTTGCAAAACACAGGAAATAAAGAAATAATCAATTAAAACGCACGTAGGGTACAGAATCCTCCATCAGCTCTCCAGTGGGTTTCTCAAGCTGGCAGGATTGATCTTCCTTGTTCCCATCTCCCCACCCAAGTTTTCCGTGGGGTGATGGGACAGGAGGATTCAGGAGCTGCCCAGGGCCCACAGCAAATCAGCAATGGAGCCAGGGATAGACACAAAGGTCCCCAAGACCTGGCCCAAGGCAGGACCCACCTGGGGTGGCTTCTGTTGGCCACTGGGCTTGTCAGGGTCACACATGTGTCACCCAGAGCACAGTCCCACCAGAGAGTCACGGTCACTCATGTGCTGCCTCAGTCTCCCCAGCTGTGAAGTGATGCCTGGGGGAAGGATGTTCATTTTTTCCCCTACAAACATCAGAATTTTGCAGGAAAGGGATGAATCCAAGGGTGGCTGGCTCCTGCCAGTCCCCACCATCCCATCCCTGCTGCCATCACTCTCTGAGCTGCATCTCCTCCTCTCCGGGGAGAGCTGATCCCTTCTCTTCTCCCTTGCAGGCACCACCTCCGAGCCTGAGCTGCTGCCATTCCCAGGTGAGATTCTTCTCTTAAAGTCACTTTTTTCCAGGAAGTTTTGCAGTTGAAAAACGCATTTTTAGGTAAAAGAAGGGATTTAGGGAATTTTAAAAAGGAACTATATTGGTTTGGAACAAAAAGCGGCAAGAAGAAGCTTAACTTCTTCTACGGAAAGGAAACAGAGATTCTTTATTATCCCTGTTCCACCAATTATCCTGTGAAGGGAATTTTGCCACCTCCTGCTGAGTCCCTGTCCCTGTGCCATGTATCACACACAAATAAATAATTCCCTTGATGTGGCAGACTCCGAGCACTTCCATGCCTGCTCCCAGTCGCCAGCAGCTTAAGAGATCATCTCCATCCCACCGACTCCCATGTGGGACCAGCTCTGGATGCATCCGTTGAGGCTAATAAGACTTTGCTAATTGCATCTTGTCACTTGTCACTTACTGTATGTCAGCATGTGGTGCCACCTGCCTGCTTTGCTCTTCTCCCGTTGGGTTTTTGCCCATTAGCAGCCGAGACGATGGGAGGAGCACACAGTCACAGAATGGTTTGGAATTGGAAGGGAACTTAAAAACCATCTCATTCCACCCCCTGCCATGGCAGGGACACCTTCCACTGGACCAGGCTGCCCAGAGCCCCGTCCAGCCTGACCTTGATAAAGGTGCATGTCAGTTCTGAGATGTGCAGAGTCTCCACATCCTCTGCCTCCAGCAGATGAAGGGAAGCCCACATCCCACCACCGAGCCAACAACTGCCTTGGGATACACAGAAGGGGCAGGATTTTATTTAAGAAGCAAGGATTTGGTGTGGATTTGCTCCCCACGACACCCACCGAGTGTTGGTCACCTTCTGGCCCATTGCCTGCTGAGGGAGCTCTCTCTTCCCACCCTCCCAGAGATCCGTCTCTCTAACGGACCCAGCCGGTGCCAGGGCCGAGTGGAGATCCTCTACAATGGCTCCTGGGGGACGGTCTGCGACGATGACTGGGACATCGTGGATGCCAACGTGGTGTGTCGCCAGCTGGGCTGCGGCCACGCCATCACCCTGCCGGCTGCCATGACCTTCGGCCAAGGGAGTGGGCCCATCTTCCTGGACAACGTGGACTGCAAGGGCTGGGAGGCAGCCCTGAGCGAGTGCTGGAGCCATGGCTGGGGCATCCACAACTGCTACCACTACGAGGACGTGGCTGTTGTGTGCAATGGTAACAAGGCTGGGTTCCTTGGGGGCAAGGAGAGCAGGGGGTACCTGTGGAGCTGCAAGACTTGGGGGCTGCAGGGGCCTTGGCGGGGCCCAGGGGTTTTATCATAGAGCCTGTTCCTTTGATCCTGGGTCAGCCAAACCTCCTCTGCATCCTCCTTTCACTCCTCTCCTCAATCCAGGTCACCTCCCAGCTTCACAGGCTGGTGCTCCATAAGGTGACCGGGCTGTTTTGTGTTCCTTGTCACTCCCAGCTCAGGGACTTTGCGCCCTCTCCAGCACAATCCCTGGGGAAAGAGCACACGCCCACCCACGCTCCTGCCTCTGAGTCAGTCACTGCCCAACTGCTCTTTCCCCTTTTGACTTGTATTTCTTTAAATTGCTGAGCTTTTCAGTAGGAGATGTTCCCAAAGGTGAGAAAAGCAGTGGAAAGTGTTTGAACTTGGCAAGTGAAAGTGGAGCGGCTCCCTGACGACCCTTATGTACCCCACACACGTTCCTCCCTCGCTGTGCAAGGTTTGCTCATCAGCCAGGCATCAGTGAGCTGTGAATGTGAGGCTGTGCAGACCCGGAGCAGCTGCTCGGTGAATCCTCAAGTCCTGCAGAAGTGGGGCTTGGAAAAGGAGGGATGGGAAGGGAGGGATGCTGGGTTGGCTGGCAGGTTTGTACCAACAGCAACCAGAAAACAGAGGTTGTGGATCGAGCAGGAAACTGAATCATGGCATTGTTGGGGAGGAGAGGTGGAAGGAGTGAGAAAGGATGTGGGGAGATGAGTCTGAGGGCAGAAGAGCGGCTTGAGGGATTGGCAGAGAGCTCTGGGCGGGGCGCTGCAGCTGCAAATCGCCCCTATTTCCCCATTGGGGCTGGTTTAGTGCAGACCCTCCTGGAGCAGTGGGGCGGGAGGGATCCCTCCAGCTTCGGGGTGGAGCAGCAGCAGGTGCCACCTCTCTGCTTCCCTTTGCAGAGTTCTCGCCCACGCAAACCAGCGAAGGACCAACCACCAGGACCGTCACAGCCTCGATACAGGATGGGGAAAGTAAGCTGCTCATCTGCCACTGCAGGGGGACATCTTGCCTGAGGGCAGTGTCCCCTGCTGCCACCTGCTGCCCCCCTTGAAGCCTCCAGCCCCGAAGTTCAGACCGCATCACAGGCCAAACCCTATCCCAGATGTTCCCGAGGCTCCAAAACCCCGTTGCTCTAAAGCATCACCCTTTCCCCACTCTTTCTCACTTGCTTTTTTTTTGCCATCATGGGCACGGCGGGATCAGAGCTCGGTGGCATCGCTGCGCCACGTGCAGGTACACCACATCCTTCTCACCTCCTCTCACCACCCTCCAGGTGACGGCAGCATCCGCCTGGTGAGCGGCCCCGACACCTGCCAGGGCCGGGTGGAGATCTTCTACCGCGGGAACTGGGGCACAGTCTGCGACGACGACTGGGGCCTGAGCGACGCCAGCGTGGTCTGCAAGCAGCTGGGCTGTGGGCAAGCCCTGGATTACAAGAGCAACGCCTATTTTGGCTACGGGACAGGACGTATCCTCCTGGACAACGTCAACTGTGATGGCAGTGAGCCCTTCCTGTCCGCCTGCTACAGCCTCGGCTGGGGCATCCATAACTGTGGCCACCACGAGGATGCTGGGGTCATCTGCACAGGTACCAGGCAGGACATCACGCTCGGGGCGGGGAAAAACCCAAGGATATCCTGATCCCCAAGGAGAAATGGCCTCAGAGAGATGCTGAGGTGCCCGAGGTTGGGTAGAGATCGGGCTCTGCGCTGTGGGAGCATCCTTGCTCCTTATCCGCCCTCATCCTGGTGCTCCGGAGTGGCAACCTCGTGCCAAGAGCCTGGAACACAGCCAGCATGGCAATTTGCAGGGGAAATGCATCTGCCATGCTGCCATTTCCCTCTGCCATTTCCCTGCTCTGCTGGCTGGAAAACAAGCTGCCCGCGTCCGGAAGGAGGGAGCGGCTGCCAGGGGCCGGGCACGGTGCCAGGCCCAGCCTGCCTCCCCTTCCCCTCCTGAAATGATCTATTCCCGCCATTCTCCACTGATTACTGTTTATAATGTTAATAATCCCCCTGAATTCCCTCATTATCATGGTTAATGATGGGAGCAGTAAGTGCCAGTGCTTTCCCTTCCCCACTATTAAGGGACAAAGGGGATGATGTGGGAGAAAAGGGACGATTTTTTCAGGCTGGTCCTTTCCTCTCTAAACATCCCCGTCCCCTCTGGCACCTCCTCTGGGCACGGAGTCGATGGCACCACCACGCCCAGCTCAGGGGGTGTAAGGAAGCCTAAAAGGTGATGAATCCTGATGACAGATCTCCCAGGGGTCTCCTCTATCCTTCTGTGTCACCACAGGGCTGGACACGTCCACCATCACTTCCTTCACCACCTCGGTGGCCCTGGACTCAGAGGAGACGCTCACAGCCACGGCCACAGGTAGGAGGCTGGCAGTCACCCAGCTCTGGGGGGACTCTGCCCTCTGGGTCCTCTTGTGACCCAGCCTGGCCACCCTGGGGTCCTGCCACCCTTGGGTCATGCTCGTGGGGTGACATTGCCCATGGCAAGGTCTTGCCATGGGGCAGCCGTGGTGCTGGTGGCTGCTGGCACCGACCAGAGCAGGGGCAGTGGGGCCTGGATCTGGACCCCCCAATGCCCGTGTGTCCCCACACGTGTCCCAGCAGTGACAGACAGCAGGGACCAGCCCTCCCAGGCCACCGAGGTGGTCACCACCATGCTCCTGATCATCGAGCAGGAAAGTAAGTGTACAGCTGCTGCCAGTCCTGCACGGGGCTCCACATCTCTGGGGGAGTCACTCCAAATCCCCAGGGCTCACCCCATGTCCCCAGGGCTCCTTCCATGTCCCCAAGGTTCACACCATGTTCCAAGTGCTCAGTCCAGGCCCCAGGAATTACCCCACATCCCCAGGGCTCACTTCATGCTCCCAGGGTGTCCACCCCATGCCCCTCAGGGGTTCATCCCACATCTCCAGGGATTACTTCATGCTCACAGTGCTCACGTCGTGCTGCTTGGGAATCACCCCATGTACCCAGGGTCACCCCACATCGCCAGGACTCACCCTGTGTCCCCAGGGGCTCAGCTGACATCCCCACAGTTCATCACATGCTCTCCAGGGGTTACCCCATAACCCAGCGACTCACCCCATGGGGGTGAAACCCTCGGGGGTTTCCCCCACATCCCCAGAGGGTTGCACCAATGTCCCCAGGGGCTACCCTAGAATCCAGGGGCTCACGCCATGCCCACACGATTTTATCCCACATCCCCAAGGGGTTGTACCAAGGTGCCGGGGTTCACCTCATGACCCAAGGGCTCACCCCGTGCCCACACGGTTTTACCCCACATCCCCAGGGGGTTGCTCCCGTGTCCCCAGGGGTTACCCCAGAAACCGGGGGCTCACCCCACTCCCTTGGAGGGTCAGCAGGGGCCACCGGACCCCCTGTAGAGCCCTGGTCCCCCCGGCGTCGTGCCACGCAGGTGGCGGCTTGCGGCTGGCGAACGGGAACGGGAGCTGCCGCGGGCGGGTGGAGGTGCGGCACCGCGGCACCTGGGGCACCGTCTGCGACGACGACTGGGACTTCCCCGACGCCCAGGTGGTTTGCCGGCAGCTGGGCTGCGGCACCGCCCTCGCCGCCACCGTGCTGGGCTCCTTCGGCTACGGCAGCGGGCCCGTCCTGCTGGATAACGTGGGCTGCGGCGGCGGCGAGGCGCGCCTGGCCGACTGCTTCCACCTGGGCTGGGGACAGCACAACTGCGGCCACCACGAGGATGCCGGCGTCATTTGCCGAGGTGAGAGCCGGGAGGGAGCAGAGAGGGGGCTGCAGGTGTCTGGGGAAGCCCAGCTTAGAGGGAAATCAGTGAGAGAATGGGTGTAGGGAGGGTTTCAGCTGCCCTCGGGCTGGCTGTGGGGAATGGGGTTCCCCAAATGGGGTGGCGAGTGAATAATGAGCCTCCAGACCCTGGAGTTTCTCCTGCACGTGGGGACAGCAGTGGCAGTCGGTGCCGTGGTGGGGGTGATGGCTGGAGTGTGGGCATCCCCTCCGTTTGTGCATGGTGGCAGCACATCCCACTCCACATCCCTGCATCCATCCCACCCCACATCCCTGCATCCATCCCACCCCACATCCTGCATCCATCCCCAGCCATCCCACCCCACTACTGGGGGGGCTCTGACCTGACCTTGTCCCTTGAGTCACTTTTGCCACCTCTCCTCCACTGCACCAGGTGCTGATGACACTGAAGACCAGTTCCATGAAGCCACTGCTACAACCACCACATTGGCCCCAACTCGTCCCACGGAGGGTACGGCCTGGGGTGACACCTGGGGACACAGTGCCAGCCCTGGGGATGTTCCACAGGGAGGAATAAGACGTGGCTCAGGCAGAGGCACAAGATTTGGCAGTGCCTGGAGCAGTCTACAGGAAGGGGGAAAACTGGTGGTGCTGTTTAGTCCTGGTGCCCCCAAGACTGATTTGGGCGAGGTGACGGACCAAAGTGACAGATCTGGGAACAGAGATCATTGTCTGCTCCTCCAACTTAACACCCACCACGATGCTCTGGGGGTCACCCCAGCTCCGGCCAGTGGTCACCCCCTGCTCCTGGCTGTGCAGAGACACTGAGGGAGCTGTGGGCTGAACCTCAGAGAGACCAGGGCTGCCCCAGGGCAGGCAGGGAGAGGGGGACAGAGCGCTGGGGTGGGCACGGACAGCGGCTCCCTCACCCCATCCCCTCCACAGGGTCCCTGCGCCTGGTGAACGGCAGCCACCGGTGCGAGGGGCGCGTGGAGATGTTCTACCTGTCCCAGTGGGGCACGGTGTGCGACGACGCCTGGGACCTGCGGGACGCCAAGGTGGTGTGCAGGCAGCTGGGCTGCGGCCACGCCATGGCAGCCTGGGGGGAGGCTCGGTACGGCCAAGGCACCGGCTACATCTTCCTCGACAACCTCAAGTGCAAGGGCCACGAGCCCTCGCTGCTGCGCTGCTCCCACATCCGCTGGGACGTCCACAACTGCGACCACTCCGAGGATGCCGGTGCTGTGTGTGACATCCTATGACCCTCCCGCAGGTAAGGGGGCACAGGGGTGCTGGAGGGAGCTGGTGGCAGTGCCACAGAGAGAGCTGAACCCTGGCTGCTGGTCTGGATGTTCTTCCTGCACTGGCTGGGCGTAGGAAACACCTACACCCTGTGGGTGTTTGGGATCTGAGGATGAGAAGAGATGGGTGAGGCACTGGGTTCTCCTCAGCTCCTGAAATAGTGGCTGAAGCTCCCCACCCCCAGACTGCCCCTCGGAAAAACAAAATGGCTTCTGGTGTGAAATCTGGTTGGTTCCAGCCATTTCTTTTAAGACATGAGGAGAGAAAAATGGATTTTCTGCTGTGAAAATGACGTTAAATTATACTCAGAAAATGTAAAAAGGGGGCTGAAATCACACCAGGATGCTCCAGTGGCTCTGCAGTGAGTTGCTGCTGTTCTGCAATTTGCTTTGCAAGCCCTCCAGCAATCCCAATACCAGCTTTTTCTTCCTGTTTTGGCATCAGAAATACCAATTCCTCCCCCATTTCCATGCAGCAGGAATGCAGGCGTTGGATCTCACACCATCTGCAATCCTTGTGCCCGTTTCACCTGCTTCTTCTGCAAACACTGTGGGGTTTAGGAGAGCTCAGATGAGATTTCCCATCCTGGGGGGCTTCAGCACAGCCTGTCCATGCCCAGAAAATCCCCTGGGAAGTGGGAAATGATTGGGCTCCCTGCAGTCTCCCCTAACCCTCTCCATCCTGTGCCATACAGACGTGCTGGCTTTGGCTGCTCCGTCCCAAAAGCCCCGAGGTGCCCAGGGCAGGCAGGGAGCTGGCAGACAGGACACAAGCAGATGGAAAACCATAGGGAAGACCCCAAATCCCTTCCCAGAGCAAGGAAAGGGACCCAGGAGCCCGGTGCCTCTCCGGTGCCATACCTTTGGGGTATAAAGGCTGTTTTCTTCCCAGCTCAGGTGGAAAGACCCAGCCTGCAGCACCAGCCGCCTTCACCACCAAGTGTTTGATTCCTGCTGGGACATTGGGAAAATGATCCCTGTGTTCTCATGGATGGAGTTCAAGGGTGGGGACAGTGGCAGTGGCACAGAGTTCACTCCTCTGTTTGTGCAATTCTGTTGTTAATAATAGACTGTGCATATTCCTGGCTTGGGGTTTTTGTTGTTTTTTTTTTGGTGGTTTTTTTTTTTTTTTTTTTTTGGTTTTTTCCCTTTTTTTTTTTTTTTTTTTTTCCTTTCTTATACATGTTTGGATTTGTTTTGTGAATAAAAGCCCTGAGACCTGACTTGTTTTCCTGTCATGCCCTCAAAGTCCTGGGCAGGAACAAATGGCTGGAGAAGAGGCAATGCCCCAAACCTGGAGGAGAGAGCTCAGCTCTCGCCGCCAAAAATTGGCCCAAATCCCTCGCTGACGCTCAAGCAGCCCTTGACTCCCATCCAGCTGAGAGCTCAGCTCAGACCTTTCCCCACCCCAGCTCTGGGAGTACAGCCCTGACGCCCACCAGGCTCAGGGGGTGAGGTTGAGCCCAGCTTCAGGTTTGGTTCCAGTGGGATTTGGCAGCCACGTGGGCTCTGGGGTGGCCCTGGCCCCATGTTCAGGCTCATGTTGAGGCTTCTCCTCTGCTTCCCATGGGCAGAGCTTTCCCAGCACCTTGCTCCCAGTCCAGATTTCCGTCAGTGGGGAAACTGAGGCATGGAAGAATCTTCCAGGCAGGCTGTGGCAGCATAGCTGGATGAGGGCTTGCTGGGGCTCTGGGAGAGGGCAGGGAGGTGGTGTGAACAAAATTCTCCTTTCCCTGGGTTCCCTGCACGCTCCACTGCCCCCTCGCCCCTCACTTCTGTCTCGCCTTCTGCCTCCAGGACAGCTGGGCAATGCCTGGGTCCTGCTGGGAGCGGGAGGGGACAGAGCTGTCCCCAGCTGCCCCAGGCCCGCCCTGCAGCCCACACCAGCTGGAGATGGGTCAAAGGGTGCTGTGGGCTCCTCCAGCTTCGATGTGCCCTCTGTGTGGCTATGGGAGATGGGAGAGGGGCTGGTGGCCAGGAGCTGCTCTGGAGGCGGGGAGGAAGATAAGAAAGACTGGATGGGTTTTCCCTGTTTTTCTTGGGGACAGGGCTGGTTTTTGGTGTTATCCCACACCCTGCTCTTCTTGGCTTTGAGCTGGGAGGAGCAGGTCCTGATCTCCCGGCATTCCTCCCATTCACAGCCTCCAATCCGGCAAGCAAAGGGTTTCCAGTCAGGAGAGACAGCAGCCGCCTCCCTTGTGCTCCAGCCTTTTCTCCTGCAGCCGGCTTGGCATGGGCTGGGATCCACAGGGATCCCCCAGACACTCCACAGCCAAGCCGGACATCATCTCCTATTCCCCTGGGAGCAGGGAGTGAGAGGCAGGGTGGGAGCAGGGCACTGGCATGGGGATGGCCTGGGGCAAGGAACAAGGGGATGGAGGATGCCCTGGCTCTGTAGCAGCACAGGGAATGCTCTGGAGCAGGGCAGCACCACAGGGAATGCTCTGGAGGAAGATACCAGCACAGGGAATGCTCTGGAGCCGGGCAGCAGCGCCGGGGGTGCCGGTGGTGCCAGAGCATCCCACCATGGGACCACAGCCAGGCTGCAGCGGCTGCGTGGGAGCTGCGATAAGCCGAGTTCCTGCCCAGCTCCCATCCTCTTGCCGACGTCAGCTGTTTCCCGGCGCCCAGAGCAGCTGCAGCTCCACACTGGTCGATGTCATCGATTAGTTCCTCTCCCCATCCCTGGAGAGGGGATGGTGTGGGGGGTAGCAGGGAGGAGAGAATAAATATTTCAGCAGGTCCAGGCAAAAGCTGGGGTTATTTTGAGGCTGGGATTTATGGGCTATTAGGAATAGGGAATGAGTCTGTGCTGGGGAGAAGAGACCCATTAATCCAGGCTGAAGGAGCACAAATGAGCAAGGGGAAATGGAGGAGGCTTTAATTATTTTACCACGTTCTGGAATAATAAGCTGGCCTCTGGCTGGGCGCCGGTGTGGGGCTCGGGAGTTCTGCTCCCTGGGAACTGGGGCAGCTGAGGGGACACTCGCGATTAAATCCCCCTCAGATGTGCAATAGGCAATCCATACTGGGACCAGTATGAGACCAGTACAAGCAGTGCTTCTGGCTGGGGTGTGATGGAGGATGTCCCCACAAGCCTCCCCTGCTTGTGTGGGGATGGCTGGGAGGGCCCGTGGGTCAGTGCCCGGTCCCAGGGGTGCCTGAGCCCAGCCTGGGCCAGCCCTGCCACCACCGTGCCCCGTTAAGGCCATGCCGTCTGTGCCTGTAACCGGAGGAGCCGGGCCCTATCTGGCGCAGGGTGAGTCAGTGCCGGAGGCAGCCCTGGCCCGGGCAGCATCCGTGGCTCTGCTGCCTCCAGCACCACCTGGGTGACCTTGGGCTCTGCTCTGTTCCCCAGCTCACTGCACCCCTCAGCTCACTGGGCTCTCCCCTGCTCTCCCTGAAGCCTCTGCATCCCCGCACGTGCCTCAGTTTCCCTGGGGGGCACCGGGAGGGTGGTCCTGGCTCATCTCTCGATGCCCCCAGGGAGCTGCAGGGTGAGGGTGCCCCTCACCCGGCTGCCCTGGCTGGAGGGGAATCCTTACCCCGTGGGGGCACCGAGGGGCAGATCTGCCCCATCCCCTGGGAATGTGGACACACATACGGCAGGGATGCAGGGCAGGGACAGCCTTGGACCACCTCCTCCTCCGACGGCATGAATGAGGACCCGAACTCCCTGCGGCATCCCTGCGGCACTGCAAGCCTTGTTCCCTCGCGAGCGTGGCCCCGGGTGCCAAGGTCACCCAGCGGGACCACGGCGGGGTGCGGGCGCTGTCACCACACCCCAGCGCCGGCAGCGTCCTCCTTCCCCGCTCCTGCCGGGCCTGCCGCCGCGGCTCCCGCTGACGTCACCCGCCGGAGCCAGGAGCTATTTTGGGAACTGCAAAGTCACTGGCGCAATTAGGCGGCTGGCAAAGGCAGCGGGGCGGCGCGGGGGGACCGCGGGGACGGCTGCTCCCCACGCCGCGCCGTGCCGTGCAGTGCCGTGCCGGGGTGCCACGGCCCACGGGCACCGCCAGCTCACTTGAGCCTGAAGGGCTCCCCCCGCCAGGACAAGTGGCCACGGCTGCAAATCCTCTCATCCATCATTTCCTCCTCTCTGCCTGCCTGCCTTTTTTTTTTTTTTTTTTTTTTTAATATTTAATTTTATGTCGCTCCCCTGGCAGGAGCCTCCCCACGTGGGCTGCCGAGTGCTGGCGAAAGCCAACTCGCTGCCGCCTCGCTGCCACCGCTTCGCGTTTTGGAGAGAGGCAGGAGAGGGATTGTCCGCCAGCCTCGGGCCAGGGGCTGCCCTGCGGGTGGGAGCGGGGGTCCGGCTCTTCCAGGGTACTCTGCTGCCGGCTGGGCGCTTGGTTTAATCCGCTCTGCATCCTCCTGGTGCAGGATGAGCGCCCCCGCCGCACTGCCCCAAATGGCCCCGCAGCAGGGATGGGGTGTGGATGGGCTGCTGTGACAGTAAAGGGACACCTGACCCCGGGGCACGGCACTGAGGGACGGTGGGGTTCTGCCCTGAGGTGTCCGTGAGTCTGGAGAAGTGGGGACAGTCAGAAGGGACAGCTGGGGTGCTCAGTCCCCCTCCCCAGCACTGTTCCCCACCCTCCTCGCCTTCCAGTAGCCTCCGGGTCATGGCCAGAGGGGATGTGCACAGAAATGCTGGGAGAAGCTGGTCCTGGCAGGCTCCAAACGCCCCAAAAGTGGGGCTCAAAAAATCCTTTCAAAAACACCCAGACTTTTCCATGTGACCTAACATCGCTTTCAGTCCCATCCCCCAGGAAAAAAACACCCCAAATCCTTTCCCCCAATGCTTGGAGAGGTGCCACAGCCAGAGCTGGTACTCAGCTCCCCTGATCCCAAGCTGGGACTTTGGGCAGGGAGACCCATAGGGCCAGATCCAGTCTGATCCATGGGCACGGCAGAGCTGATGGGTGCTTTCAGACTGGCCTCACCCTGCTTCCCATCCCTTCGAGCCCCGATTTACCCCTGGCAGGAGGGATCCCTGCCTGTGCTGGGGCTGGAGCAGCCGCCGGTGGTCCTGGGGTGGGCGTAGCCAGCCATGAGTGGGACCAGCGAGTGGCTCTGGGGTGACAGGCGTTGAGGGAGGGCAGGGGGAAGGTGGGGAGCGAGTGTTCCCCCCGGGCTGGGGGAAGAGGCCGCGGCGGTGGGGCTGGGAGCGCTGAGGCTGTGCTGAGTCACGCTGCAGAGCCTGCGAGCAGGACTGCAGCAAGCGGCTCGCTATGACAGCCCTGTCCCTCCCGCCTCCGGCTCCTCGCCTGCTCCTGGGGGCCAGGATGCTGATGCGGGGGGGGATGCCCAGGCTAGGGGGGCCCACAGCGCCCCAGGTCGTGGCTGTGTCGGTGGCACCTCTCCAGCCCCCTGCCCTTCAGTGGGGATGGGGCTGCTCTAGGATGGGGCTGCTCCTGGAATTCCTGGGCAGGGAGAGGGGAGGACTGAGCTGCCCTTGCAGGATGGGTGTCCCCGACCCCAGGGTAGGAGAGGTGTCCCTGGGTAGCTGTGACATGGGGGACAGTGGGGCCGGGGGCTCACTCACTGCCAGCACAAACACAAAAGAGCACTGGGCAGCCACGGGAACACGGAGCAGCTTGGCCCTGTCATGGGTGGAGCGGGGGCCAGGCAGAGACCCCCGCAGCTCCCACCCAGCGCCACCAACCCAGGACACGGGGCTGAGCATCCAGCCCTGCACTGGCTCCCGTGCTGCTGCACAGCAGGAAGGTTGAGGTTGCAAAGGGAAACTGAGGCTGTGCCCTGAGTGTTGACCACAGATGCAGCCACCACTCAGGCTCAGAGCCCGGGGCAGCCCTGTCCCCACAGGGTGCTGGTGACCACCCTGTCTGGTGCTGCCCACCAGCTTCGCAGAGCTCAGAGCTGCTTCTGGAGGGACCGAGACATGCAGGGCTTTTTTTAGGTGCTCCGTAAGTGCCGTCTGGGCGGTATTTATATCGGCTCCTTAAATAAGAGCTGCCATCTGAGCCTGACGAGCCTGCTTAATTATTAATGCCCTGCAGGGAAGCAGCACGCCTGCCTGGTCCCGGCCCAGCTTCCTGCTGGCATCCCACATCCCAGGTCCCCCCGGCTCCCCAGCAGCATCCAGGGCAAGTTATGACAACATGGACATCCCAGAGCACCCCAGCTTCCCATGGGAACGTCTTAAATGGGAGCATCTTCCCAAGGGAAGGGAAGAAGGCTGAGAGGGGATTTTCCAAGTGGAGGGTGCCATGGCATGGGCATTGCTACACTTCATTGGTGCTGTTCTCCCATCCCATCTCGCTAGCTTGAGTTGGTTCCAGGGAAAATCATTCCTGGAAGCCCCGAGGGGTAGGGGCAGCCCTGCTTCGCGGCAGGGCTTATGCTAAACAGCACGGGAGGGCAGCTGCTGCAGCAGAATTAATTTGGGCTTGGAAAGTGCTTTGAAAGGCTGAGATGAAAGGCCGGGGCTGGGTACAAAGCGCTGCAGCTCCACAGACAGGGGGAAGGAAACTCCCAGCAAAGCACCCTCGGTTTGTCATCAGCCCCACCAGCCACAGCCCCTCCATCGCCTCCTGCCCCAGGTGAGGCAGCCTCCTGGCTCTGGGATGTTTTGGGAAGGGTTGGTGAACCCCTGAGCTCACCCAGGTGTTGGTTGTGGGGTCCTTCCTTGGTTTGGTGTGACCCCCGAGCTCTGGTGTGTGTCAGGGTGGAGGGGCCCAGGTTGCAGCATGGGAGGCTGGGGAGGTACAGGGGAAGAGGGGACACCCTTGGCCTGCTCCTGGGATGTGTCCCTTGTTGTGTCACACAGCCGGGCTCGGGGCAGCACAGGGGAAAAGGGGCCAGAGTGCCACAGCATTGGGGTGTTGGGGACAGGCAGCCTGGCCCAGCTGCAGGACAGGTAGGGAGGACATGGGGGCAACGCTGTCCTGCAACCTCAGGGAAGGGGACACTGAAGCCAGAGGTTTCCTCAGCTTGGTTTTCCACCAACATAACTGCAAGAGTTACAAAACTGCTCCCCTGGGCAGGCAGCTCCTTCCTCAGGGCAATTTGGGCAGCAGGACTTGGGGTGAGCACCCAGTCAGGGAGCCCTGGGGCTGTGCAGGAGCCTGGGCAGCATCCCACGGATGGAACCCATCCCATCCCACACACCAGCGCTGGAAAATGCCACCCTGAGTCCCCTGGTCTTCACAGCTTTGCCACCCACCAGCTGAAGACACCAAGCAGTTGGGGCACTGTTGGTGTGAGGTGTGGCAGGTGTGCTGCTGTACCTGTGGGGACAATCCCTGGTGTGGGGACACCTGCACCACACATCTCCCATGCTGGGCATCTGCTTCCCTGGGCATCTCCCTCACTCCAAGCAGGCAGACATGAAGGGAAAAGCACAAGGGAAGGGGCACATGACTGTGGCTCTCCCGCAGGAAGCGAGGGGTGAGGATTTCTGGATCCATTTTCGGAGCAGTCAGCAGCTAACCCAAGCAAACCTCCAAGTCACAGAGAATTTCCTGCCTTCCCTAACGGTGTCACAAGGCATTGACAAGACGTAACGGGGAAGGCAAGAAAATGCAAAGAGAAAGACTCTTCTTCCAGGCCACAGGAATTAACAAAGTGGCACATTTGAACGCAGAGAAGTATTTTTAATCCCGCAGGCAGAATCGAGGTTATTAGGTTTTTCTGGGACATCTGCAGAACAGACCCACATCCTCTGGGTTATTGTGATTTCCAAACACAGCAGCTGCCCCAGCCTCACACTGAGGGGTGTCTGTGGGTACCAGAGGTAGGAGAAAGGGATTTAATGATGTCCAGCCAGGTGACACCTCCAGCTGTCCACCAGAACCTTCTAATCTGGACCATTCACCACCAAACCTTCACCCCACTGCTGCCCAGGCTGTGAAACAGAGGAATTAGGAGTTGTGAGGGATGTTGATTTATGCATCAGAGCTCAGAAAGGGGGCTGGATTCACTGCAGATAAATATTACAGCCAGATTGCTACTCTGAAGAATTTACAGCATCATGAATATCCTGTTCTGACCTGTGATGGGGAAGGAAATCATCTGCGTTGGGAAATGTATTTATGGCTCTGGTGCTCTGACAGGAATAAATCTGTATTTGCTCGTTTTGGGGCAAAAACAGGGTCACTGTAAATCGGGAGAGCTGGGCTGGCTGAGAACACGCCAGGTTTATGGAAAACACTAGATAAGATTCCAAAGGTTTGTATGGAGAGGCAACAGTTTTTATTAGGACTGTTGATATATTTGGAGGAATCAGGGGATCTTCCAGGTGCACAAATACTTCTTCAGGTCTGGGCTTGTGTTCAATATTGTCCACGAGAACCCAGGAATTGTACCCAAGAGATAATATTATTTATTTTCCAAGTTACAGGATGTATACATCCAGCCCAAATGCAGTAGGATCATTCAAAAGGGGATGAGCAGGGAGCCTGCTCTGATCCATACAGAGAGATCTGAGTGTGCTTGGCTTGAGTGATGCCCCACAGTATTTCTAGATACCTCCAGATTATTGATAAAAAATGGCAGCAACAGCTGAAAAAAAAAACAATTTGGGAACCAAACTCCTTTAATATCTTCTTCCATCCTGCACTTTTTCACTCAAATTCTCCCCCAAACACTGATGTCAGGGCAAAAGCAACCCAGAACCCCACTGCAGGGCTCTCCAGAGATGACGGCCAGCCCCTTCAGGAGGATGAATGATCCTTTATCAGGGAAGAGAAATAAACTGCCCTTGTCTGCAGGATCTCTCCTCGGGATGGCCGGGGCAGTAAACAAAGGCTGGGCACAAAGGCTGTTCTCACTCCGGAGCCACGTGCGCTGCGGGGTGTGAGGCCGGGGGTGCGAGCGAGGAGACAGCGTCTGATTTTTGCAGAGGAAATGGAGAGGATCTGGGTGTGTTTCTGGTTCTGTTTACCAGAGGGGGGGATTTCTTCTGCTCTCGGAAGCTGCAAACAAAGGAGGATTTTGTGCCACACGAATCCAGGCGATGCCATTCTCTGTTATTTGTAGAGCAGGGCTAAACCCACAATAAAGATGGAGATCTCGCCCCAAAAGGGTGTTACTCACCACCAGCAGCATTCCCAAACCAGTTTGTCCCCTCACCCACGTGGGTGACACCGTGGCTGTGGGCTTTGGACAGGCACAGCATTGCCCTGAGGACACTGGCATGTCCCAGTGTCACCCAGGGCTCCTGTGAGGTTTTAGAAGGGAACCACAGGGCACAGGGATTGGCAAGTGGGATGGCTGAGTCCTCTGACATCATCTTCACACCTCACGAAGGTTAGGGGCATTGGGAAGGGCCAGGGACATGCGGCACCTGAAGGGGGACAGAGTTCATCTGTACATCAGCACTGCCTGGCTCGCTCCAGCCAGAATGAAGTGCTTCCATTGGGATCAGCACAGCTCCGATTATTAGGCCCCTTTCCTTTCTCCCAGTGCCACAGCATCCTCTCAGCATCGCTTTATCCAGAGGCTTTTTAGGAAAACAGGATAAATTAAACCCCTGTCATTTCTCCCAGTGCTGCAGCCTCCTCTCAACATCACTTCATCCAGGGGTTTTTAGGAAAGTGGGATGTCTTAAGGCTCCCAACGGTGCTCCTCAAGTAGCAAAACCCCGCATGGCTGGAGCAGATGTGTTTTCATCCATGGGTTATCCATGAGTGAGGGCACTGTGTGCCCAAGATGACTGTCATTCACTGGGCATTCTCCAATGGGAATGCTCCCCTCTGCGGATCAGAACTCCAGACACGGTGGGAAAACACAGGCAGGGGAAAGCAGGGGGCAGGAGTTTGCCCTAAGATGTGTCACCACAGCCTGGCCCAGCACCATCACAGTGTCACAGACCCTGGGCACAGCACCACTGGCAAGGTCTCCATGGGGAGATGGCGCATGGGTTGTGAGTGGGACTGGGATGGGAAAGGGTCTGGTTTTTGAGTGGGATCTGGCTGTGAGTGGGCCTGGGCTGTGACTGGGTTTGGGTTGTGAGTGGGTTTGGACAGTGGGTGGGTTCAGGCTGTGAGTGTCACCAGGATGTGAGTGTGTCAGGGCCATGAGTGAGTCTGGGCCATGAGTAGGTCCAGGCTGTGAGTGGGTCTGGTCACGAGTGGGACCATGCTGAGTGTGGGTTTGGGCTGTGTGTGGGTCCAGGCTCTGAAACCAGCCTGTGAGTGGGTCCAAGCTGTGAGTGACCATGGGTTATGAGTGGGCACGGGCTGTGTGTGGTGTGTGTGGGCTGTGAGTGGATCCAGGCTGTGAGCGGGCCTGACTGCGAGTGGGCCCAGGTTATGAGTAGGCACAGTGGGGACGGGCTTTGTGCGGTGTGCGTGGATTCTGAGAGGGTCTGGGCTATGACTGAGTCCACACTGTGAGCGAGTCCACTCCGCGAGTGCGCCTGGGCTGTGGGAGCATCCACACCCTGAGTGTGTCCATGCTGCGAATGGCCCCTGGGCCATGAGTGGGGCCAGGCTGCGAGTGTGCGTGGCCTGAGGGTGTCACCCTGCCCTTCGTGAACCCGTGCCTGGCGCTGTCCCGCAGCTCCATCCCGAGTGCCGCCTGTGCCACCGTGCCTCCCGCGGGACCCCCCGCTCCCCCCGGCGCGGACCGCACCCTCCGCGGCCCACTCGGGCCGGGCTCCGGTGAATCAGCACGGGCGGGGCCCAGGGGGGCGAGGGGACGGTGCCTTGGCGCGGGGCACGATGGGAGATGTAGTCCTGGAGGGAAAAGATGGGTTGTGTGAACCAAGTACTGCTTCCGCACCTAAGAACTTCATCTCCCGTCGTGCCCCGCGGACGGGGTGGTGGGCGGGCACTCCGGGAAGGGGCGGGGAGGGGCGNCCGCCGCCGCCGCCTCAGCCGCAGCAGCGCCGAGACCGCCGCGCCCTCCTCGTCCTCCTCTTCCTCCTCCTTCCTCCTCCTCCCGGAGCCCGCAGTCTCCTCGCCCCTCTCCCCCCCCTGGACCCCGCGAAGATGGTGGACCGCGAGCAGCTGGTGCAGAAGGCCCGGCTGGCCGAGCAAGCCGAGCGATACGACGACATGGCGGCCGCCATGAAGAACGTGAGTCCCGTCCCGCGGCCGTCGCGCTCCCCGCACATACACACACCCTCCTCTTCCTCCTGCTCCGCCGGGGCCGCGCTCCTCTCGCCTTTCCCGCGTGTTCTCCGCCGTGGGTGGTGGGCTCGGATGGCGGGGGTGTGAGGGCCCGGGCCCTTCGCCCTCCGACACCCCCATCTGAGTCCCGATCCCGCTACTTTTCCCTGTCCACGGATACTCCGCTTTCTCCTGACCTCCATCCCCTGCCCTAGAGCCCCCTACACACTCCCTGCCCTACTATAGGGTCACTACCCCGCCCCACGCATCCTGCTCCTCTGTCCTGGAGCCCCCTCCCCACATCTTTCGCCTGTTCTGGGTCTCGCATCCAACCCCACACATCCCTCTTTCCTGCCCTAGAATTCCCCCGCGTCTTCTGTCGTATTCTGGGGCCCCCACCCAGACCCACACATCCCCCTCTGCCCTAGAGCCGCCCCCCTATCCTCCCCTTG
>VZRN01005537.1:144084-158034 GCA_013397935.1 Dasyornis broadbenti
TTTCCAATAGCTCCAGAATCTTACCTTGATGTGCAACAACCAGGTGTTCCCCAAGTATTTGGGGGAGTGACATGGAGCAGCTCGTGCTTACTGCAGGGAGCTTTGCATGGCTGCAGCTTCTCCCATTTTACCCTTTGGAGCAGCAGCTTGCAGCTGCCATGGCAGCATTGGCTCTGCTGTGCCAAAGGAAGCCATGGAATTGCTCAGTTCATCCTGCTCCAACAGACCTGGGAACAGGCTCTCCTAGTGA
The DNA here is from genome assembly GCA_013397935.1 of Dasyornis broadbenti. Classification (NCBI taxonomy): domain Eukaryota; kingdom Metazoa; phylum Chordata; class Aves; order Passeriformes; family Dasyornithidae; genus Dasyornis; species Dasyornis broadbenti. The sequence continues at coordinate 144,335 of VZRN01005537.1, forward strand.
ACAGAACTTGCTCTCAGCCTTTCCTGGGGTATCATGCTCATGGAGTTTCTCTCCACTTGGCTCAACTGGGTAGAGGTCATGGGCACAGTCATTTTTTGAGCCCCTGATTAAGGATAAGCCCTGGCACTTGATGCTCTGGGGAGGATTTGATGATCTGGTGGCAGGATTCTTACTGCCTGGCAGTGAGGCTGGAGGTGAGCAGGAAAGCAGTAAGATCTGAGCCAGATTAGTACCCTTGGAAGCTGTGAGGTAAATCTTTAAGCAGCTAATGTTCCCAGCAGCACTAAACACCCTCCCCACATGAAACTTGGTGCATTTGTCTAATAAGTCCCTGAAATCTGTCTAGCTTGGGTTTGTTTTACCATGAACTGGAGAGAAAAAATACCCATCTTCCTCTGTGTTGACCAAATCTTAAGACTCTAGAAATGATCAGTGGCCATCCCATTGATGGCTGCTTCAGCTCAAAAGCCTGTGAGTAGATGGAATCTTCTGAGGAATAGTGCTCGAACAGAAATTAAAAAACTCTGAGTCTTTAAATTTGTACAGAAATGCTACAGAGGAGAGAGCTGCAGTTACTCTTGAAGAGCTCTTCAGCTCTCACCTGGAGAAGCTTAATGCATTCCAGAAGAGCCTATAGCAACCATGAATTGTCAGTCTCCTTCCAAAAGGATCAATGGATCAACTCTGAGCTTCTGGAGCTCTCATGGCAGTGGCACACTGTGGCACCGGTGTTCCACGTGCTTAGCAGAGAGCCTGGAGAACAGACCTATCAGCAGGGAACAGAGCAGATAATCCGAGGCAGGAGAGCTCCCCAAGCTGTTGGGTGATGGAGAAGGGTGGTGGTGGTGATCCTGGGCTGCTGCTGAGGTGCTCACAGGAACGCAGCAGTGGGCAGATGATGCTGCCAGCCTGCCATGTCCCGGGGAAGGAAGAGCTTGGCATCCCTTCTGTTACTTTGTAGTTAGCAGGCAAAGGTGCTGGTATCCCATCTGCCAGAGACGTGCGATGAGCCCTGAGTGACAATCCTCTGAAATGCTGGGACTGATGTGGCTGGACTTGCTACTCTCTCCATCTGGTGGCTGGAAGGCACTAGGCCAACAGAGGTCGATCATTTTTCCCGAGAGTTTTTTAATAAGTACGAGGTAGGTAGTGGCAGCAAGACGGTGAAACAAGTTGTCTTACGGCCAGTTCTCATCTTGTTTAATAGCTTGTCAGTAAGGCTAATGAAAATCATGGTGTTAATAAGAAAGACAAGAAAACCTGGGCATAATTCCGTCCTGGCTCAAAAAGCACATACTGGCTAGAGGAGCAGCTCCCTGCAACTCAGAAATGGTTTGTAGCTCCACACTTGAGCATACACAAAACTGGAAGGCTGGGGTTGTTACTTCCAGTTGGTTACTGGGATGTGTCTGGGCTGCTCTCTGTCAGCAATAGCCATGGCAGGTGGATGCTCCCTCGTGTTTGCCTTATCTCAAGCTGCAGAAGAAGTAGGGGATACCAATCAATGGCACCCAGGTGTTCTGTAGCGGGGAAAAACCCGGAGTCGTTAGACCAAGTGCTGGGACTGCAGTGCTGCAGATAAGGGCTGGTCCATGAAATGCTGCTGCCATACACTGAAGGGAGCAGCTCAGTGCTCTGCTGCTCTCACTAGTTTTGTCACCTTGGCTCCCTTCAACCTTTCATGTGCAAGAATGACCCAGGTAGCTGAAACTTGCTTTTTTCTCTGAAATCCATGACGCCCACACTGAAACTGGAGTAGGAGGTCTGCAGGCTCCAAGGACTGATCAAACCTGAACACGGTGCGATCACGTCGTTATTAAGCTACAAAGGCCAATGGAATAAATGAGCTCTTGGTTTTCACATCTCCTAGTCTGAAGACTTTGTTTTGGGTGGTTCAAAGTCGCCTTAAGTAATAAAAGCTGTGGAGTGGGATGAAAGCTGCTGTTAATTGTAGGATCATGCAGAAATCCTAATTGGTGTCTGGAGTGCCTGAGTAGCCTCTGAGATGCAGTTGGGCTATAAGCAGTAAACAGTCTCTGCAGACACTGGTGGCACTGGGAGCAATTTGAAATGTTTGACAGAACCATCCCATGCACCTTCAGCTGCTGTCCTGTGATGAGAGCTGGCCCTGCCAGCTTAGAAAACAGGAACTAGCAGGTGATTATTCATACTGAAACAGTCAAAGGAGAAGGCAATGGGGAACTTGTGTCTGCCCACAGCCTGCACGAGCTTTTTTTGGTCTTGTCTGGGATGAGAGGAGGGACTCAGCTTACAGCCCAAAATCCCACTGGTCACACTGAGTTAAAATATGAGCAGAGGACAGTGGAAGGGGTCAGCAAGGAGAGAAGCAGTTATGGTGTGACTTCCACTTTGGAAGTATGACATGGGGGCGAAGGCAAGGCAACAGTGGAAAAGAACTCAAACCAATCTGGTAACATTTTAGATTTAGATCTGGTTTAACACACGCCTACTTTGCCAAAGTAGGACACTGCTTAAGAAAAGCATCTTTCCGACTGCTGCAATGGAGTTGTAGGACAGCTTGCTCTGGAGCTTGGGGAGAAGCTGTTCTTGGTGAGGTTGTGTGACATCGAGTCGTGACTGTCACCAGACTGCTGGGTAATGCTGACAATTTCATGTGCTCGAGGGCAGCTGTTTCTTCAAGTTAGGGCAAACTGGGGACAGAAAAAACAGGCAGTCTGTCAGTCATGACCTTCCAAAATGACAGCACTTGGGCTGCTGAAGGTGCTTCTGTCACAGCATCATTAAAGTTGGAAAAGACCTCCAAGATCACAGAATCCAACTGTTAATCAGTCACCACCTTGTCAACCACACCAGAGCACAGTGCCATGTCCAGGCGTTCCTTGAATACTTCCAGGGATGGGAACCCCACCACCTCTCTGGGCAGCCCCTTCCAATGTCTTACAACCCTTTCTGTGAAGAAATTCTTCCTGATGTCCAGCCTGAACCTCCTCTAGCACAGCCTGAGGCTGTGTCCTCCTATCCTTGCAGACAGGTGGTGGGATCCCACCATGAGACAGCAGCTGGGGGTGGAAGGTGACATGTCTGCAGGTATTGTGAACTTTTATCAGCTGCTTGAGCCTGAAGGGGTTGTGTGCTGGTTGCTGCCTTTGCCGGTGGCTACAGACCAAGAAGGAATTTCAGTGGTTAGACTTAGTCAGAACATTGTTTCAAAAGCACATTTGCCCTTCAAAAAATGAAGCAGAGATGGGGACCTTCAGGCCAGAGCTCAGACTAACGAGCTGCATGTGAAGGAAAACAAGGCTCTTGCTAGGGTTTGTGTGGAGAGATAACAGACTTAATTACACAGTGCAGGAGCTGCAGATAGAATAGGAAGCACAAGTGCTGAGGAGGAGATGGATGTTTTGTATCCTGGTGGGAGAGGAGCTCTGGTGGTCTTCAAAAGCAGTTCTCAGTGAACAGTTTGAGGTTTTTGTGGTTGTCTCTCTCTGTCTCTCCCGGAAAGCTTTGCTCCTTTGTAGGTGTCTGATGTCTTGAGGGGCTCAGGTTCTCTTCTATAGGTATTAAGAAAAGCAAGTGTTGAGGTTTATAACACAGGTTAAACTGTCAGATGTTGATGGCATTCCCCAGGGAAGCGTCTCTGGATCCTCTCAGCTTGCCAGTGCTGTCTGCTTTAAGATAAGACATCAAAGCCAGGCAGGAGCTGTAAATGGGTGGGCACTTAATTATCAAACTAAGTGGAAAGTGTGCAAGGATAAACAGGTAGAACTAAGCCCTGTGATGGATCTCCACTGCAGTCACTGAAGGGACCTCAAAAATGATCATTTCCTGGTGTTCGTAGACTCATGCAAGGTGAGAAGTGGAGGATAGGAGTCCTGAAATAAGCCCCTAACCAACCTAACTTGCTGTTCTCTGGGAGCAAACCTTCCCTGTGGGTCTCACCAAAGCCTGTTAATTGGGATTCTTCCAGAAAGAAGGTGCAACACCACAAACCCTTGAGCTTTTGGAATTCACTTACCTTGACACTAGGGGCAGGTAAAGTTTTGCTTGTTCCCTGGCTTCTCCTCATGAGGCTGAACCTTCCCTGGCTGCAATGTGATCCCTGGGCATGCCAGGAGCCTGCCAGGTTTTGGGCAGGGTGCTGAGTCAGAGCTCCAGCTGTAGTGGAGAAATCAGGAAAACCTTCTCGGAGATGGTGCCGCCTCTGCAGTGCTTTGTTGCAAATCAGAGGGCTTGGATTTGTACAAGCCACCGGTCTCCCAGGCGGTATAAACCCTAAACTTCCAGTAGTTTTTGCCCAATGGGAACTCTTGGAGTTTCCCTGTGGCTTTAGGGCACTTGAGTCTTGGTGGTGCAGACACTGTGCCATCAAAGGAACTGGTGAGACTGGAACTGGCAGTGTCCTCGAGCTTGGTGATGGAACCAGCCAAATCCTGGCAGTATGGACTGCTCCATGCCAAGCTCCTTGCACTCCCTGCCTAGGTGTCCTTGTGCAGTGTGCTCCTGGCACGTGTATATTCCTTTTTTTTCCAGAATAGCTAAAAGACTTTCCTCTATCAGGTTTCCAGCATGTGGATCAGCTTTTTGTCCTTGGCTGTTTATGCCGCATCCAGGACTTGACTCCATTTCAGGCTCATGCATCTCAGGCCCCTCTCCCCAGTCTCCAAGGGCACAAAAGTGAGATGAGGCTGGACAGTTACTGAGATTTGCAGAGCAATTTCTGCTGTACTCTGCTGGCAGCCAGGGAAGTAAAACTCCAAAGTGACTGAGCTCCCCAGACAGCAGGTAGACCTCCAGCCAGAGGCTGATGGCTTTGTGCTCCTGCCAAGCCCTCCTAATGCCAAATTGAGATTTTCCTTTGGCTATTTGAAATCTCTGACTCCATGTAACAGTGCTGGGAATGGCATCAGGGGACCTGATCAGGGTACTGCACTTCTTAAAGGACGTGAGACCCCTTCAGGCTCTGAGTTAAGGAGGGAAGGTTCTGCTCTCCAAAAGGGCTGTAATGTGACTGCTGCAGTGTGATCTAGGCCTGTTCAGTGCAATGCTATAAATTCATTATATATGAATTATTATCACCTGCTGTTTAGCCTGTGGCTTGATTGAGCTCACTTTGTGTTGGTATCCTGCAGTGTAAGGAAAAAAAAAAATCGGTCTTTGTTTGGCCAGCACGGGCTACAGTGAAGGCACAGCCCCATGTGCATGTGACAGGCTGGTGCAGAGGTGTTGGGATGGTTTCTGCTGCAGATGGGCACTGGTGCAGTGCTGTGGGAGCAGCACAGTGACAGTGACTGCACAGTCTGGAGTGTGGAGAGGGCTGTGGCAGGAAATGGCAGCACAGGCGAGCAGGCAGCAGGCTCTTGGCTGTAGCTGAGGGGCAGCAGGCAGCTCTGGGCAGACTGAGGGCAGGGATGTCCTCAAAGGCAGCTCAATCTGGGATACATCTTTTCCACTTTCTTCTGACTCTGATAAGGCAGCTCAGTGTACTCTGCTGTCTGATGCCTTGTGTCCTGGGCATCTTGCATTTTCTTCCTGCTGGGAATGCAAGAGCCAGATGGTTTTCTGTTCTCCCTCCCTTGGCTCCGTTGCAAACTGAAATGTGTGGGGACTGCAGCCTCTTGTCTCTCCTAGTGCTGAGGGACATGATCCCTGTCCCCACCCGTATTACACCTTGGCCATGTCTCTGCAGTGCTCCTTCCTGGGAGTCTGGGTCTTGCTAGAAAAGGGTGACATAGTTAACAAGGCTCCCTTCCTACTTTTAAAAGTTCCCTGTGAGCTCCCTGGGGAAATCTGCTGTCTCCACAGGTGTACCTTCCATCTGTCAGCCAGTTTGTTGAAAGGGTTTTGACAGGCAACTTTCCTCCGTAATCCTTAATAGCTTCGAATTTAAAATGTTTATGGCAAAGCTAATCCCACTAAACTCCCTGTAGTTTTAATAAATCTGTCTTCCAGCAAGATTTCTAGTGAGAGGAGGTAAATCTACTTCTTCCTGCAGTGATAAGTATCTGCAGACGTGGCTGTGGGGCAGCTTTAAATCACCTGCTTGGTCCTCACATCAAAACTGGTATCTCTGCTCAGGGAGCATGTTGCCAAAAGCAAGATTTCATGTAGTGGTCAATCTCCACAACCCCTGTCAGGACAGAAAACTCATGGAATCAGTGGGTCTCTTGTATGGCTGTTGATGTTGGACTCCATTTGCAGCTGGAGGAGAATAACTCAGGCTGGGATTTCTGGATCTTTCTAGTCCCAAATCCCTCACTCAACTTAGGTGGGACAAGACCCCCGGTAACCTGATTGAGTTTTTGATATCTCCAAGGACAGACAATCCATAAACTCTGGGGCAGGGGGACACCTTTGTTGTGCTCCACTGTCTCCCAAAGATCTCTTTAGCTCACAGAATCTTCACTGTGTGTTTGTGCAGGTGTCACTCAGAGGGAAGAATGAAAGGAGACATTCTGTAAAACTGCAGAGTAGAGCCCTCAGAGCACCAGGCAGGCTGGAGGCAGAATACGAGTGTCTCACCACGGCTATTTGGGCACATTGTGGTTGGGTCCTGCCCAGCCCCGCTGCAGAAAGCAGGATATCCCAGGGATCCCAGGGCTCTGTGGTTAAACAGTCACAGCTGTCCTGGCTGGAAGCGGGTGTATGAGGTTTAGCCTGGCACCGGGAGCTGCCGGATGCACCCGGGCATCGCTGCCCTGCTTACCTTGGGCGGGAACACTGGAGCTGCCCTGGCATCCTGCCCTGTGCTCTTTGTCCTGTGCCGCTGGCAACTACTGATAGTCCCAGGAGATCCTGCCCTCATTAATGTGACACCCATTTCCCTGATCCCTCGGCCATCTCTTGCCCTGGAGCAGAAGCAATTATGCTGGTTTGCACAGGTGGACCCTCTTCCGTATGGAGAAGGTTTGCTGTTCCCGTGCCAGGCTCCAGAGCATCCTGTGGAGCAGCACAGGTCCACACAACAGCGGGAGTGGGAATAGAGGTTCTTCTTGCTGCCTCTGCTTCAAGAGGGAAAGGGCTAGAGGGGGTCTGATTAGAGACTTGCTGTGGGGCAAACTGAGGCTTAGCTGTGTCCTGATTTTGGGAGGAGACTTTAGGCAGAGAATGGCTGAAGAGCTGCAGGAGGAGTGGATGTTCTGGAATGTGCAGGTCAATACGGTGTGAGCAAGTCTGAGTCATTCCAGGCCACTCAAATGAGGTCCTGGGCTGGGCCACCCTCCACCTCCCAGCAGGAGCCCTTGGCCTCCTGATCCCCACCATAAATGTGGTTATCTGGACCCAGGGCAAACCTTGTCCTTACAGATCCTCATGAAAGTGACTCAGTATTTGCAGAAACCTTGCACATCCAAACCATTACCTAATCCCTTACTGCTGTGAGGTGGCTCACAGGTTCCTGCTCTGCTGGCCTGATTCCCGGGTGGCTGTGCCCAGGGTGTGGATGTGGAGGGGCGGTGTGTCCCAGGGGAAAGGGGACAACAGCCATGCCCAGGCTCAAAGTGCCACTTGGCAGCTGTAACCGCCCCAGGGGAGCAGCCCTTGTGTCCTGTCCCCTCCAAGGGCTTCTCCCACCCCTGGGGGTGGCAAGCTGGTGCAGTGCTTGGCCAAAGGTGCTGCTTGGGTGGCTCCAGCCAGCGATGGTGTTGTGGGAGCTGGAATGGGATTATTGTGATACCAAGTGATGCTTCCCAAGTAACTGAGGGAGCTCTGTGCTCGTCATCACCGTAATCCCTTTGGGTTTTTTGCGGCGTGTGAGGCAGGTGAAGGTGTGAGTTAACACTGTTAACCTCAGTGAGGAAATTCCGTGTGGGGGATTTCCCCCTCACCATGTGAGCTTTTAAATCCTCATCTGTGCAGGTGCCTGAGGCAGTTGGAATTGTACCATCTCGTAGATTCTTTGGGCGTTTCCGAAGTGTGCCCTGTGTTCATGGGACATGGCGAGGACGAGCACCCTGTAGCTCTGGTGGTGTTAATCCATGCAGGTAGCTCATAACCCTGGACGATCTTCTCCCTCTTTCTTTGAGTGTCCCTCTCACAAAGCATCACAAAGCTCGACTCTCATCCTACAGGTGAAAGGCATCTCTTTCCTAGAAGATTTCTGTCATTCTGGAAAATGCTGATCTCTCAAATAAAACGCAACCCCTGCTCCTTCTGTTATGGGACTGGACCACAGCGTGATTTCCCAGCTGGCTCCCACTGGGATGGGAGCAGATGCTGGATGACAGAGCAGGACTTCGCGAGCCGACTGTCTCCTCCTGCCTTGCTCTACAGATGTACGGGAACACCCAGAGGTGTGATGGGAATGTCAAACGACTGGGGGCTTAACCCAAGTGTCTCTTTTCTCTTCCCCTCTCTCCATGCAGGTGACGGAGCTGAACGAGCCCCTGTCCAACGAAGAGAGGAACCTGTTGTCCGTCGCCTACAAGAACGTGGTGGGTGCGCGGCGCTCGTCCTGGCGAGTCATCAGCAGCATCGAGCAGAAGACCTCTGCCGATGGGAATGAGAAGAAGATCGAGATGGTCCGTGCCTATCGCGAGAAGATCGAGAAGGAGTTGGAAGCGGTGTGCCAGGATGTGCTGAGCCTGCTGGACAACTACCTGATCAAGAACTGCAGCGAGACGCAGTATGAGAGCAAAGTCTTCTACCTGAAGATGAAAGGGGACTATTACCGCTACCTGGCCGAGGTGGCCACTGGGGAGAAGAGGGCGACCGTGGTGGAGTCTTCGGAGAAGGCCTATAGCGAAGCCCATGAGATCAGCAAGGAGCACATGCAGCCCACCCACCCCATCCGGCTCGGGCTGGCGCTTAACTACTCGGTTTTCTACTACGAGATCCAGAACGCACCGGAGCAGGCCTGCCACCTGGCCAAGACGGCCTTCGACGACGCCATTGCCGAGCTGGACACCCTCAACGAGGACTCCTACAAGGACTCAACGCTCATCATGCAGCTCCTCCGCGACAACCTAACGCTCTGGACGAGCGATCAGCAAGACGACGATGGTGGAGAAGGCAACAACTAGACCCCCTCGATGGACTGGCAGCCGCACGCTGATGCTAACTACTGCAGTCTTTATTTTTTTCCCACGAGTGGGGGGGGGTCCGGGGTGGGGGAGGGAAAGGGAGGGGACACCTTCCCAGGGAGGCCCCCCACAACCTGTCTTTGATTGCCTCGTTGACATTTTTGCCAAAACACCACTAGTGGAAGTCAGGCTGGCTGTGCTGGTATGGAATAGCAGCCTCACTGGCATATGGACTGTTCTGTAGATTATTAATACAAGTGGAGCTGTCTTTAATTTAACTTTATTGCTAGAAATAAAAAGGGTTTTAAGACGAATTTGCGTGGATGGAATGGCCCTCGTTTTTAAGGAAAGCAACGCAAAAATATTCAAAAAAACAACAAAAAAAAAACCAAAAAAAAAAAAAAGGGAGTTCTGTGGTTCCAGTAAGGCTTTGAGCGTTTGTTTCCGCAGCCCAGGTGCCGTGTGCCCGCACCACGTCGCGGGGCCTCTCTCTGCAGCGCTCTGCCTGCCAGGGCGCAGCTGCAAATCCCCAAATTGAGAAGGAATTAAAAATAAAACCAACAAAACTAAAGAATTTGGGGCTCGCAAAGCCCTGGGATTTAGGCCATCCAATTTTTTTTCTTTTTTTCTTTTATTTTTTTTTCCTTTGGTTGAGATATTTATTAGGGTAGCTTACAGTATTAACACTAAATTGCAGTTTACAGTATTTCTACATTACAGCCATATGACATCAAGCCTTTGATTGTCTGTTTTTCTTTCTTTTGCTAGTTCTTTTGGCTTGCCTTCCTGAGCAGTCCTCGCCTGTGGACTGGCTTTAGCTATTCTGTGTCACCCAAGGCAAGAAGACCGCCTGCCCGAGGAACATCAAAGCTGCTCTAGTTTTTTGGTCAACAGCTTAACAGGTGCTTGGCTAGCGGCTGTTTCAACTATTTTAAGTCCACAGCAAAAGGTTTAAGAACTTAATTAGACAAAGGGGGAAGTGTTTAAACTTAAAAATGCCACTTAAATAAAAAATGATAATAAAAAAAAATAAAAAAAAAGAGCATTCAGGTCTGTATGTCATGTACTGTGTTTGGTATTTCAAAGACCATCCTGATTTAAGGTGCCACAGCTGCTTCCTCAGGGATTGCACTGCCATTTCACTCTGCCTGACTTTCTCCCACTGTACCATGAGGTTTGTCAGCAGATCTCCAGCACCCAGGCTCCCTTGTTTGTCACCAGGGAAGCCGGGTGTGTTTTCCTTTCTCCTGGGGAAGCTTGTGGTGTAATGAGTGAACTTCAGGAGCTTAGAAACTAATTTGGTAGAGAAATTCCTCAAGGGAAGAGCTACAATCATAGACATTTCTATCCACCATCGGGAGCCCAGGAACTTAGTTCTCTTCTTAGCAAAATCTTTTCTGAGTCTGTCTGATCCGGCCGGGGGTGGGAGTCGGGGTATCTGATTTGCTTAGCAGGTAATACTTACCCCATTTTGAGTAAATTTAGCTTTAATTTTGATTTTTTTCCCATGGTTGTTGGAGGTTCACTGCTGTTCTCTGGCTCGCGGAGTGCTATGCCCTGCAGCGCTTCCCCCAGCGCTGCACAGTGAGGAGAAACCGCGCTCGTGCTTCAATTCCTTATTATGATTCTGATGATTTTGGAACCAGGCTTTCACTGGCCCTCGCGAGAGTCAGCCCGACACGGCGCGTCGTGGTGTGGCACACACGGCACCGCCGCTCCCGCTGCCGAGGGCACGGGGGGCCGGACACTGCTCCAGCCCCTCCCGACTGCCCTGGCACAGCTTTGTTTTGGCCGGGGTTCCCCCTGCTCCGAGTCTGGCCCAGGGAATTTGGGGCGCAGCAATCCCGCGGCGAGGGGCGTGCGGTGCTGGCGCGTGCCGGGACCGGGAGATGTTTTAGGCTTCTTGACCTCCCTCTCATCAACCCCTGTGTCCCGTGAGCAGTGTTGTCCCAGCTGTATAATTTGGAAGTGATTTACTGGAATTACAAAACCTATCTTTTTTTTTTTTTTTTTTTTTTTCCAAAAAATTATNTTTTTTCCCAAATAATTAGTACTCTTTTTGGCTTTTTGCTCTGGCTGCTTTAGGAAACTTATGCAGGAGAGATGGCACAAGAGGGCTAAAAACGGAGTGGGGGTCAGGGACTTGATTTTTAAGCAGCTTGAATGGTTTCTTTCATTTTTTAAGAGATGCACTTGCCTATGATACTGTCTCTCCAGTGAAATGATTACTGCTCCATTACTCTATTGATACAATATTGTGCATGCTAGTGTCGTATTTCTATACAGTAGCTTGAAATTTATTAACTTATACTGTAGATGTTACGTATTCCTATGACAAAATAGTCTTCAAAAATTTTTTAAAGTTTTTTAATTTATTTTTCTTTCCTTTTTTTTTTTCGGGGGTAAAGTTTGCTCTACCAAATAGTGATCGTAACAAACTGATCTGTTATGGATGTTGCTATAGTGACATGCAATTATATATGATTTTGTTTTTAAAAAGGAAAAAAAAAAAAAAGCAAAAGAAAACACCAGTGTTAGCTTAATCTTAATGTCTGGTGTTCGTCATGGTGAAATTATAACTATTACAGTGTAGGAGAACAATGACTGTGTTCTTTGAATGAGCCTTTGTTTGTGCTTTTTGTCATGTTATGCAGTGAACTATTTTTAAGGTCTAATCAGTGATTATTTTTCCAACTCCGTGTTTCTGTAAGGAATTATTTCACACACGGACCATTCTTAGCAGTTTTTCCTCAGTGATGGAATATCATGAATGTGAGTCATTATGTAGCCGTCGTACATTGAGCAAATAAACTTACAGATCTGACGTCAGCGCTGCTTAATTGTTATCGCCTGTCTCGACTTTCTGGGGGGCTCCGTGGGACTGGGGGCTCGGGAATGGCCTGATTTCTGCTCCTGGGGCCGCCCTGGTGCAGAGGATCCTCATCCCTGCGGATTAAGGGTTCACCAGGCTCGTCCCTGGAGCACAGGCGACTGCCCTGCGTGGCGGTGGGAGCCATGGGGAGGGTCCTGTGGGTTCAGCAGTGGGTGGGTGGGTGCTTCCCCACCTCCGTCCTTCCCCACCTCCCTCTCTTCCCGCTGGTTTTCCGCTCGCAGCCACACGCGCGGTGACTCACGCTGTAAAAATACTCCCCTCCCCGGGAAACTATAAACAGAAAATGCGCCTTGACTCACGCGCCCTGCGAGGGATCCGGGGCTGCAGGACCGACACCCCCGGGAAGGGGCCGGGGCAGGGAGGGGCTGGGGGCTCACTGAGCAGCGCCACACAGAGAGGGACACCCCGAACCCCATCCCAGCGCCATGGTGCTCCGACAGCCTCCAGCCGCGGCTCAGGTGGCTTTTTGGGAAGCAAAGTCACCGTGGTGTGGCCACAGGAGAGGAGAGGGGGCAAGGGATGGTCCTTAGGGGGCTTATTCCCATTACACTTGGGCTGGAAAAGCCTCACACCCCAGCCTCACACACACACAGGGATCCCCTGGCAGCAGGAATTGAGCCCCAGGATCAGGAACTGAATCTGGTACCTGGTTGAGACCTGCCAAACTCATCACACCCAAGACTGCTGAGGCAGAGGGGATAGGCACAGGGGCTCAGGGGCACGTGGAGCCCCCCGAGCTCAGAGAGAGGCTTCGGATTCTTCCCAGGTCACCGTCTGCCTGTGGGATGACTCAGGGGGGATTAGTGGGATTTGTTGGAGCGGGGAACATCAGGGAACATTGAAGCCATGGGCCTGACCTCGGCCTTGTAAGGCCAGTGCTGCCCAGAGACCCGGGGCCGTGGCAGGCGCAAGGGACATGGGGCCAGACAGGGCCAAATGGCCACAACCCAGCCCCTGTTCAGTCCCCCCAGCCAGGCTGCAGCCCCTGGGCTGAACCCCCAACCCAGCCCCTCAGACAATGGGGTGGGACGAATGGGGGGGCACCGGGGGCAGGGCTGGGGCTCAAGGGGCTGCAGTGCTGGGCTGGGCTCTTGCTCATAAAGCCCCTGTTTGCCCTCTGACCCAAAGGGGAGAGGGTGTGCTTGTTTTTGAGGGATGCAGCATCCCAGGATGGTGACACTGGCATGTGGAGACCCCAGATGTTCTGATATGGCAATTTTGACACGCAGAGTGCAGGGGACCAGGGATGGGGAGACTCATGGTGCTGAGACCTGGGATTTGAGAGACTTGGGATGTTGGAGAGCCAGGTTGTGGAAAACTGAGATGCTGAGCCTGGGATGTTGGAGTCCTGGCATATGAACACCAGAGATGATGGAGATCTGAGATGTAGGAGATCCAGATGTGAAATATCCAGGATAGGGAGACTCAGGGTGTGAACACATGGGACACTGACCCCACTGACCCCAGGATGCTGAGCCCAGGTTGTAAAGACTTGAGATGAGAAGACCAGGGATGCGGAACCCTGGGATGTGGAACCCTGGGATTTGGGGCTCTGGGATGCAGACCCAGGTGCTGAGCAGAGCCTGGGGACCCTCCTGCTGGCCCCATCCCAGTGCCCTGGTTCCGCTGCAGCTCCCACCAGGAATGCCACAGCCATGGTGCTGGGGGATGGACATGGCAGAGATTCCTTCCACCCACTTTTATTCCAGCTGATTCTGTCGGTTCCTTCACATTTATTCAAGGCACTCAGTGGCGGGGTGAGTACAAAATCAACAGTAAAAAGGGGGTGGGTGTGAGGGGGCAGCTGG